>QRDG01000502.1:936477-1019569 GCA_012064385.1 Puccinellia tenuiflora | reverse complement strand
AGGGCTCGTCACGGCCGGAGGTGGAGGGAGAGCAATCATCCTCAATAGAGTTGGACAAACCATATTTATCTTGTAGCTTGGTCCAAAGCTCATGAACATCCCGGAGAGGCATGATTGACTCGAAAACTACAACACTCACAAATTTGCAAAACTCGTTAGATGCTAGAGCATCTAGATATAAGTTTTTCTCATCCTCTAAAGTCGTACTTGCGTAGTCCTTTGGAGGAGAAAAACCTATATCTAAGATACGCTCAATATTGGGGTCCAAGACCCGTAAGTGATTAAGCATATGAGTTTTCCAAATATTAAAATTTGTGCCATTAAATATAAACAAGGAATTGTGCACTAAATCCCTAGACGACATCTTTACTCTCTAGGCGGTAAAGCCAAACAAGAGAGACGAGGCTCTGATACCAATTGAAAGAACAACTATGCCCGAGATGTCGCCTAGAGGGGGGGTGAATAGGCGATAAAAACTTTTTCTAAATAGGGGCTTGATAATTGCGGAATAAAACTATGTGTTTAAATTAACAAGCCACAACCTAATATGCTAGGGTTACCTATGTGCACCAACAACTTATGCTAAGCAATTCAAGCAACAAGGAGATAGCAAGATATGAACTTCAAGCACGAAGGCTATCACAATGTAAATTGCATAAGTAAAGCTCGGGTATAGAAATAACCGAGGCACGCGGAGACGAGGATGTATTCCCGAGTTCCTCCTTGTTAAGGGAGTACGTCTCGTTGGAGGGGTGTGAGCTCGCCACAAGAGGCCTACTCAAGATGCCACAAAGGCCTCACCCTATTCTCCGATGAACCTCACCCAAGGGATTGGTTCACCTTCCACTATCGGAATCCTTTGAGGCGGATTCCGGAGCCCTTTACAACTTCTCTTGGGGCACACACCCACAACTCAATTGGGGGCTCCCAAACTCGTGCCGAAGCTTCACAACTCGAAGTCTTCGCGGCACCTCCAACCGTCTAGGGTACACAATGCACCCAAGAGGCAACAAGCTCTTGGGAACACAATGCACCCAAGAGTAACAAGCTCTTCAACCTTCAACTTCACGTATCACCGTGGAGAGAGCAACCCGATGCAACTAATGCAAGAGGCAAGAACACACGAAGTGGTCAAGTCCTTCACTCTCAAATTCCAACCAAGCAACAAATGCTTTGGGGGGGAATAAGAGAGGAAGAACAAAGGGGATGAACACAAAGCAACCCCAAATCTAGATCCACAAGGTTCCCCTCACTTAGAGGAGGATTTGATTGGTGGAATGGTAGATCTAGATCTCCTCTCTTGTTTCCCTAAAGATGGGCAAGAATCATAGGAGGGAAGTGGAGGAAACAAGCTCTCAAAGATGTGCAACAATGGAGGAGAGAGAGAGAGCAAAAGGTTCACCAAGATCCCTAGAACCGTTGGGGAAGAAGGGACACTTAAATAGGTGCCCTGGGAAATCTGGCCGTTGGGCTCAGATTCCCGCAGGAGCGGAAGTACCGGCCCAAGGGGCGGTACTACCGCCCTATGTAAAAACAGCCCCAACGGCTCTCTTCAGAGAAGAAAACCCGCAGGACCGGTAGTACCGGCCCAGAGGGCGGTACTTCCGGCCCACTCAAAAACAGCCTGCCAACGGTTAGAAGAGAAAGCCCGCGAGGTCGGTAGTACCGGAAAAAGGACCGGTACTTCCGGTTTAGCGGTAGTACCGGTACCACTTCCGGTGCTACTTCCGTTAAGAGTCCAGTACCCAACTTTCGCAAGCGGCACTGGGCTCCGGAAGTTCCGAGCGGTAGTACCGCTGGGAGCACCGGTACTTCCGGTTTGGCGGAAGTTCCGGTACTACTTCCGGTGGTACTTCCGTTTGGAGTCCAGTACCCAATTTTCGTAAGGGTACTGGGCTCCGGAAGTTCCTCCGGAAGTTCCGAGCGGTAGTACCGCCCGCGTGGCCGGTACTTCCGGTGCCTGAAAAACAGCAGAACCCTGAAACTGAATAACTTTTGCGTGGAAGCTCCGAATCGAGTGAATCCAATTTTGTTGGAAAGAGGACGACAAGAGCTTGCCCTACAAGATCATGCATATACACATCATAGTCTATCATGTGAGGAGGAAATCATAAGGAGAGAGTTTGACCTCTCGTAGAAGAGACAAACCGGTAAAACCTCCGATATCAAAAACGCAAGAAGATATTCATGAGATCCGTTTTTGATGAACTAGAGCTTGGTATGGAGATGAACACAAGCTCTAAATTCTCACATGGATAAAAGCCATAAGAACCAATAAAGATGATTGCATGGATGCAAAGGTTCGAGCTCTCCACGAACAATACGATCACGATACTCGGTCGAGAGCCCCTCTTGATAGTACGGCTATCTATCCTATAACCCGGTCTCTCACTAAACAACATGAGACCGGTAAAATAGAAACCCTATCAAGATCATACCTTTGCCTTGCGCATAAATCCACTTGAGGTCGAAGAAGAAGATCTTCATCTCCTCAAGACGAACCACCTTTCTTGATCGCGCCTTGCTTGGTGAAGATTCACATGACGCTCCCCCATACACCAAGATGGGGAAAGCACTCCTTCGGCATATCTTCACTTGGCCTTTCTCTCGATGACGAACACCTTGGCCTTGATCTTCTTCCCTAAACCTTGACTCCAACACATGGAGACAAGCAAGCTAATGGACACCTTGGCCTTGATCTTCTTCCCTAAACCTTGACTCCAACACATGGAGACAAGCAAGCTAATGGACACCTACAAATATAGCTCAATGCAAATATTAGTCCATAGAGATTGTCATTAATTACCAAAA
Source organism: Puccinellia tenuiflora (assembly GCA_012064385.1). Taxonomy (NCBI): domain Eukaryota; kingdom Viridiplantae; phylum Streptophyta; class Magnoliopsida; order Poales; family Poaceae; genus Puccinellia; species Puccinellia tenuiflora. The sequence continues at coordinate 1,016,758 of QRDG01000502.1, read as the reverse complement.
CCATGCATGGGGGCAACCATGCACTTTCAGTTTCGTCGATCCAAGCTCACGCGCTGCGGCCGACGGACACGAACGAAGAAACAGCGAAGCAGTCGTCGCGCGTAAAAATGGGCCGGACCAACTAGAACTCCTAGTAGGCGACGCAGCTACGAAGGGTCGCCTTGAGGCGATATATAGGAGGTCCCCGTGGCAGGCTGGAAGAAAAAATAGATTCCATTATAAGAATGTTTATAAACATTAAAGGAAATATTTAATGTATATAAAAGTGTGAAAAAAAGTTAACTACATCAACATTATTTTGAGAATCATGAACATTTATTTTGATATAGATGAACAATTATAGAAAACCATGAAAATTATTTTGAACTTAGAAGAACATTATTTTGAAATTACATGAAAGTTTATTTTTATATTGATGAACGTGGTTAGAACCGTAAATATTTTTCCACAAGACATGGACTTTTTCCAAAAATGTGATTTTTTTTTTCAAAATCACAAGCCCTTTTTTAAAACATGAACAGTTTTAATACCATAATTTTGTATAAAAATTAGAAACAAATGAACCGAAATTAAAAGGAGGAAATAAAAGGAAAATAGAAATATATACAAAATAAAAATACAAGGAAAAAAGGAAAATCGATATAAAAACTAAAATCAAAACAGAAAACAATGAAGAAACTCGTAAAAAACCACTAGTCAATGGGGAGAGAAGGAGTAAGGGGGACAGACCCAAACTGACGCGGGGGTGCATAGTGATGCCAACAATCTTATTTGTATGCCAATTTATTGCGACTCCATACGTGGAGTGTTGCAGCAAGTGGTTCTTTCCCAATAAAAAGATCTCAGGGTTGAATATCGAACATAAGGAACAACATCCTCTCCTTCTTCTCCTCCAACAATTAGTACAAAACAATGGAGAATTTGTTGTGTCCTCTCCTCAACCACGGTGGTTGTCAGGCAACAAGGTATAAATATAAGATGAAAACTTAAGTGCAATAATTAAAACCGAATGGAAAGGTACTAGAAAGAACAATTGGCAAAGGCTAACTAATATGCATCATATAAAAATGCAGGAGGTTTTTTATATTTTGGAAATAATTAATAAATCGATATAAAATATAGTGCTATAAAGTAAAAGGTGTTTCTTATCTCCACTAATATAAAAGAGAGAGAGGGGGGTATGATCCAGACGATCTGAGCTGTTCAATCATGATCCAACGATCCACAACCACCCGATGATGAGCACCTCATCACATCACAGGCGAGTACGCGACCCCACGCTCGAAAAAAAAAAGCCGCGCCGCCCACGCCCACGCCCGCTTTCATCCCCAAACTGTCGCACGCCGCCTGCAGGTTCTAACCGCGCCGCACCACTCCACTACCTCCGCACGAGTTGCTCCCTCACTTCCCCCAAATCCCCAGAGAAACTCCCCCAAATCCCTCGCCGCCGCTGCGATGTCTCGCCGCTACGACAGCCGCACCACGATCTTCTCGCCTGAGGACCGGCTGTACCAGGTGGAGTACGCCATGGAGGCGATCGGCAACGCCGGGTAGGCCCTACCGCCCTAGGTATCTTGGTGGCCGACGGCGTGGTCCTCGTCGGTGAGAAGAAGGTCACCTCCAAGCTCCTCCAGTCCTCCCGATCCGCCGATAAGATGTACAAGATCGACTCCCACCTCGCCTACGCCGGCGCCGGGATCATGTCCGACGCCAACATCCTCATCAACACCGCCCGCCTCCACGCCCAGCGTTACGCCCTCACCTACCAGGAGCCCATCCCCGTCGAGCAGCTTGTCCAGTTCCTCTGCGACACCAAGCAGGGCTATACCCAGTTCGGAGGCCTCCACCCCTTCGGCGTCTCCGACACACCACGACGCCCGCCGCCGCACTCCACACACACTACGTCGCCTTGCCTGGATGACGAAGCCCGCCGCCGAACTGTCGGCACAACAACGACGCCGCCGGCACTGCACTGCCCGAGACAGGGCACTGTCGCCGCCGCCGCATTGCCGGGACGACGGTGCCACCGCCACCATCGCACTACACAGGACACGCCGCCGCCGCCGCACTGCCCGGGACAGGACCACGCCAGCGCCGCACTGCCGGGACGAAGCCGCCACTGCACTGCAGGGGATAGGACGTCGCCTCCACAATGCACGGCGTCCGTCCAAGGTATCTGACTGCTCATGTGAACTGCACTTGTATCTGCATTTCTGTTCTGAACGTATGCTTACAGTATGTTTGCAGAAAATTTCTCATGAACCACGAAGCCCGTCCAAGGTGTGTGACGTTCACCTTATCATCGTTCCTATGTAGATGAAATAAATAAATAAATGTGTGAAGTTTCGTATTTATTTTGTATTTGATTCTGATTTGGATGCGATTATATTGGTGCAGGCTATTGCGAAGGAGGTGAATGCACAGTCTGAGAAAGCAGTGTCGGAGTGGTGGATCTGGTATTGATTTTGGTATGCAGTTACATTCAATGTACTGTATGGCTAGCATCTTTATTGAACAAAATACCAATGTTTGTAATTTGATTTCCAGCACAATCATACTTACTAATTGGCCTAATATTTTAACATATTTGAGTGCTGCATTACCTGTGGTCAAATAGTTCTACACTCTGTTGATTCCAGTGAGAAGCATGTATGCAATATATTATTTATGCTCTGATGAAACTTGCAAAACGAAAAGAACTATGTGCTGTACCGTTTTGTTCGCTGATACAAGATTTTTATAGTTCATTACTTGAGATACTGAAAGTACTTGTCTTTCAATTCTGTATAGCTTCATACCTATGCTAGAGATCATTGATAAAGGATAGACAATAATGGGTTCAAGGCCTTACATGTTGCTGGATACTGTTTGAATATTTAAAGGTTGAAAATATGCTTATGATTCAAAAGTGAGCATTATGTTAAACTTGGGTTCGATGTGTATCTTAGCAGGTTGATGTCTCACAAATCTGAACGAGTGAAGGTACACTTGCAACTTGAAGCATTTAATGGAATTTTTTTATTGTAGTCTGTAGCATGAACTAGATCACAGAAAGCCCAAGTAACTTCTCACATCCAACCTGATGGAAGAGCTTTTCTCTTCTCTAGCTAATTGGATTTAGATAATGTTTATTAGCCAACTGGTACAAATTTGGTAATTGTAATTGACCTCTCTATAACCATTCTGGTTTTATATAAGATGGTCACTATATTCCTTATAGCTTTAGATGATTTGCTCTCTCGCAGATTCCGTTTATAGGTGTTTTGTAACCTTTGTTTATTTTCTATTATCCACTTATTTGTTTGGTAATGTTTTCTCCTATTTGCATCTCCCATATTTGGCAATGATGCAGCACATACCAGGCCTCAGTATGTTTCGATCTTTTCATTTTCTTTTTTTTCGAACCATGCAGGAGAGCTGCATGTATTAATATAGAAGGAGAGAAAGGAAGGCTCAATGAGCCGAAGTTTACAGAAGTGCTGGAAACCAGCAACAGCGGACAAGAGGGGCGACCTAGGAAACGGCCTAGCGACCTGGCAAACTAAAAACTTTCATTTTCGTTTTGCTCTTTATTTTTGCCCTAGCTTATAGTACTTGTGATTAAAGAGCTGTAGGACATAATGATTGATGAGCTCCATGGTGAGAATAGCTACATGGCTGAATGTTGTGTCCTGTATAAAATAACCCTGAAATCTGAAAAACAATACTTGGCTATATCACATGAGCTACTAGCCACATGCAGTAGCTCATATTTGTTCACCCTTTCTTCAGGCTAGCTAAGGCATAATTATAATAACGATATTGATATCATCAATACTGATGAAGATTTGTTCATAAACTCACTTTTTGAGCTAAATCTCCTCCGTTAGAAATATAGAATAAGAATTGTGGTCCCAGATATTTTTGAGCTAAAACTCCTCCGTTAGAAATCTAGAATCAGAATTGTGCTATTCTCAACTAATTAGCTTAAACTTTCAACCTTCCATGTACACTATATGTCGTGTTTTTTCTAGAACTGGAGTTGCAACTTTATTTACACCTTCAGAATTTGTTATGGAATATTAGTGGAATTTCCAGTACCTTATAATTATTATTGTTTTCTTGAAGTTATTCAGCTGTGCAGAAAAGGCATACTGACCAGACTTCCGTCCGTCATCGTCCTACGGCCACATGTGCGGAAGAAAATCTTATACGACCGGGCGTATAGCCCAGGTCGCTGGACCCTTTCCTACGTGTGACACGTTGTAAACCTGATCTCAATGCAACTGGACCAAAATCATCCCAAATTTCCTGTATGCAAATTTGACGCCGGCGCTAACCGCCCTTTCCGCGATCAGCGTCACCACGGAGGTGCAGCGAGCGGGGGCGTCAAGCACGGCGGCCGGTCCGCCGGGCGTGGATAGGGTGCTGGTGGGTGCGCCGCCGAGGTGATTGGCTCTGGACGATGAGTATGGTGTGTACCTCGCTTTGAGATTAGGTTAGCCATGTGTCACGCACTGCAGTGGGTCCAGCGATCTGGGCTATACGACCTGGTCGTATAAGATTTTCTTCCCACATGGGCCAAAGTGAAATTCGGCCATCGTCTTGTGGTCCTCCTTGCCTGAAGGTCTTTGTTACATCCTTGATCTCACCCATACCAAAAGCTACAGAATAGCTTAACAGAATCCCGAGCGATGTGGTGTGAATGCACCTACGCATTGTACATTTGTATTGATGTATTGACAAGAAGTGACGCATTGTATGATTTGTACCGATGTATCAACAAAACGTGAATTTCACAAATCAAGTTATGCTTTCAATTTAATCAGTTTTGTGTTTGTGAATGTTATGTTAGTCATCACGTGCATTGCACGTGCCCGATTACTAGTAATAAAAGTGTGCCAATTTAGAGATGTCAAAGTAAAGAAGGGCAAATCCCAAAAAAAAATCTCTCCCGACCCGAGTCCGGATCCCTTTCGCCTTCAGCTGTTCGACTCCTCCTCGCTCGGTCGCTCCCCTCTCTCTATTTCCTCCGCTGCCGCCGCCTCCTCGCCTACCTGCCCCGGTGCACGATTGCCGGCAGCAGCAGCAGCAAACTCGGCGGTGCGCCGCCTCGGCTACTCGGGCGTGCTCCCTCGACGGTCTTGGATAGCTGGCGACTGCAGGACACAACGCCGGCCTCAGATCTACGGTCCAATCCGTCCAAGCAGCGGACTCGCGGCGGCTTCAGTCCCGAGACCACGCAGTTCCGCCTGACCTGGGGCCTCATTTTCCCCACACCCCGGCGTTCCTGCCTCTAGCCTGCAGCACCAAGTCCGGTGAGCCATCCATCGCCCCCGCGCGCCCCCAGTCGTCGAGGTACCAAGCTTCGTCAATTAGGATTTTATCACTCGGTACGAGGACAGAGACAATGCATCTATCTATAAAATTTTCAGCAACTCAAGACAGGTAGCTGTGAAGAGTAACTTGCAAAATGCATATGCAGGTTGCAACGATTTTCTTGAAATGTCACGTAGATGATGCATATATAGTTCTGGTTCATGCTGCCAAAATCACCAACATGCAGTCTGGAGACTTGTCTCTTGGATGATAAATTTGGTGTTAAATTAGTAGTGCTTCCATGTATCTACTTTCAGCTCTGCGTATAGATGACATTATCAGTGCTTATGTACTTTAACCAATGTGTATCTTAATTATTGCAATCTACTGAAACTATTTATCTTGAATCCCCTCCCCTAGGAGCAATGGGAACACCTGATGTGAAGATACAGTTAATCAAATCGCCGATTGGGCTAAAGAAAGCAAATCAGTGGATTCAAGCCATTGAAAAGACGATGGGGGATGGCCGCTTGAAGGACAGAGAGATGATCCTATATGCAAGCCAAAGACTGTGCAAACCAGCATCAGGGTGGTGGACGGCATACAAGGCCACACACGGAGAACCGGCTACCTGGGAAGAATTCAAGAACGCTTTCCTGCAGTCCTACATTATTATCCAGCCAAATAAAACCAAACAGAAACCTGAAGAAAAGAAGCCTTGCTGCGGGCAACTGGAACGATGCTGCAGACAACAGTGTCCCTGCCAGCCAAAGGTGAAGCATAGGCAGGCCTGCACACGGTGCGGAAAGATAGGACATGTTGCACGAGGAGAAGAGGAGAAATGTTCGAGTTGTGATGTGAGCCACACCGTTGGAGAGTGCACCATGTCTGCAATCACCTGTTTTCTCTGCGAAGGTTCGGACCATGTACCGGCTAAATGCCCTTTGCACCCGGCCGTGATTGCGGCAACCCAACTTAGTAGAGCCAGCCTACTAGCTGCATTAGTGGAGGCACCAGAAGGAGAAGCCAAGACACTTGTGGACAAGAAGGCTAAAGCCAGTACCAAGATGCACTCAGGGAGTGCACTTAATAATCCCAAGAAGATGAAATTATCTCCAAATGATGCCGAAGCCAGGCGTGCAGCAACAGTAGACTCGGTAATGAAGAATGCAATTTGCAGCTGCTGCAAGGAGACGGGACATTTTGCCACAAGATGCCCATGTAGAGGACGTTCAACCTAGACATACAGCAACGATGCCAGTCAAGCTTTAGGAAAGTACTGAAATTCCTGGGCATCATCGCCAGTGGCATGAATGGTGGACAGAAACAGTATGCATTGCTTAATAAATAAAACTTGAAGCTGTTGTAAATAGGTGTAGAACTGCAAAGGATTGTACTACTTGCTTTTCAGTCAAGGTAGAACTACTGTCACTGACCTGCCATTTTTTTTGAACTGATTAGCACACATGAATGATCTGTTAAACTAAGTCCCTTGTTTGTAAATCGCACACTCTTGCTCTGTCAAGATTAGCATTTTCTTTTGGTATCATCATAATAATGATCAATTCTGTGAATTCAGTCACTGTACTAAATTGTGCCAGTGTCAATTATTTTGTGAATTCAGTCACTGTACTACATTGTGCCAATGTCAATTGTTGATGCCCACAATGCAATATCTTTGGATATGTGGATATTTTGTTTCTGGATCTGGGGAATCCTGTAAAACGTACATTCATTCTAGGTCTTTATATTAATCTGACTGCTTACCTTGTTTCATCAACAACGATAATTTATCTTCTTTTTTACGGCACAATTTTCTGCTGCAAGTCTAACGAATGATCTTTTACACCGTTGGTATGTTAATTTCGGTCTAGCAAAATTAAAGCATGGAATTTGTTTTTTTTGTGTGCGTGCGATGCGCGGACGGTGGAAGAAAATGTTAAATGTGAAGTGTTCATGACATAGAAGCTTCTGTACTCCACAAATCCATCTGTTGGAGCATGAATTTTGCTACACCACTTCAGAAATAAGGATTATAGGCAGCGTAATCAGGATCGTTGTGTTTTACGCGCGAGCTACATCAGCTGCAGAATTTCCACATCCATAAGAAACAATCGCCTAAACTAATGTCATTCGACTTTCATGCATCAATCTAGCTGGTTCACGAGCCCTGCCATCTCTCAGCCCACGTGCAATGATACTATTTATCCAGATACGACATGACAGACGGGAATGCAGAGGGGCTTGAGAAAGAATTCGAGACACTGATAAGGATTAAGTAGACGATCGGTAGGTTTTGGTCCCGTCTTTCAGAGCGATTCAGCAAGGTAGATAGAGAGAACACACGACCTGATCAAGATCAAGTCGTGCAATTCCAAGATGATTTAGCTTAAGCGGAATTGGTATGGGTGTGAAAAGTGTTGCTGTTGTGATCAAGATGTGACTATCCAACATGTGTTTATAACATGCCCTCTAGCAAAAATGGTTTGACGTATTATATTTTTAGCCTTTAATATTCGCCCCCAGCTAATATAACGAACTTGTTTGGAAACTGGTTAAGGGGTGTTAACAAGAAGGATAAAGTGCAAATTCGAGTTAGAGTTTGTGCTTTATTATGGGCCATGTGGAATACACGCAATGATTATATCTTTAACAATGCAAAATCATCTACATTTATACAGGTTATAGTGATGGCTACACATTGGATCCGTTTGTGGTGTTACCTATAACCAATGGAGAAGCGCGGCGGTTTGGCTACTGGGTGCAACCAACTAGAATTTGTGGCACGGGATTTGTACAACCAGTACAACTGTCATTTTGATCGTGGATTACATGCTAATGTAGTGTCGTTTCATGTCCTCCTTATTCTTTCGATGGTTGATTCAAGTATCAACCTTATGGGACCCATGATGCAATACTTTGTAAACTAAAACTCCAATAAAGCAATAAAAGACTACATGAATCGACCGATGCAGAGGCCGGGGAAACCCCATTTCGAAAAAAGCAATAAGAACAAGAATGATATGTCATTTCCATCGAGAACCTATTCTGAATACTCTATTCAATCTCAAAATTAGGTCTTTCCTGTATAATAGCGGTTGGCAAACCCCTTTATAGGGCGACTCGAAAACCTAACTTGGCTGGTCAAACCTCAAACCGACCCTATCACAAAAACTTGTTCATACAAAAACACAAATAAAAAGATGACTCACACAACATGGCCAAGAACCAGAGAGACTTGCACAACTATTCATCCTCATTCCCTAAATCAAAATAGACTCACATTTAATTTAACTTGGCCAATGCTCCTTACCGAAAAAGAGTTCTGAAGTTGAGCTCTACCTCGTCCTTAGGAGGAACTGCAACACAACAAGACAAAACTTCAGCACATAGGAAGATCGGGCAACAGTAGTATCCTTGTCAAGCATAGGCTGGAAACCATCATTAGTTTTGCCATAATTTATTTGATCTTCTTCTTTGTAGTAGACACATCCAACAAAATATCCTTGTCAAGCATAGGCTGCAACACATATCGCTTCTCATTATGCCACATGGAATAAACATTGGATCTTCCCTCACAATTATATTACCTATCAAATCGCCAAGGCCGCCCTAACAACAAGTGACATGCATCTATATGCACAACATCGCAAACCACCGTGTCAACATAGTTACCCATGAAAAATTCCATGCATGCTTTGTGAGGAACTTCAAGCTTGGTGGAATTATACAAGCACTCAACACAATGTGGCTACGGTGCTTCTATATAGACAACGATAAGTAATCCATCAAACTCGTGGAAACAAGTTCAGACCCATCCACATCAAGTTTTCTGCCTCCTCTGATTTCTCACTAGACAGATATACGACTTCTTCATCACTAGCAGAAAATATATCCATCTTGTGTGAGTAAAACCATCTTAGAATTAGCGTAATAACGCATCATGTGTCATCAGACTCCACAAGGAAAATACTCAATATTAGCATGGACTGCATACTATATGTAGTTTTGGACACTCTAGAATTGACGCCTCACTTTTGTGTAACATTATTGGAGTGTGTAGAGGCTGCTGGCTTAGCACCAGGACAAACAACTTCGGTGTGAGAACGGTGCAATGTAGATGCAGGGGTTGCAACTTGGGGTCATTTGAGTTCTTGCTTCGCACACTCAGCTTGATGTACAAGATCTTTCATATTATTATAAATCACCATCTAACACAATCATGCACCTTCATATTCAAACCATTAAAGAACCGAGACCCTGCTCTAGTCAGTGGTTGAAGTAATAATACGTCACATGCATTGCTTGGAGCCTAGGACAATCTATTTTCAGTTAAGCATTTACATAGAGATGACAACGGCTATGCAATTAGCTGATACCCATCTGCCAACAATGAGTAAACCACTGACTATTTGTCCTTCAACCAACTGTCCCCATGTTTTTGCACCAAAATTTGATCGCTGAACTAAGGACACTAGAATTGAAATGTATGTGTCACGAAAACTATAACGGATCGTCCACACACCCTCATCATAATTAGGCTCACATGTATGAAGCTACCATACATATGTGAAGCATTTTGGCTAGCTGGCTCATGGCCTGGTTGAGTACTGTTGGCGTCGCCAATTGCATGGGCAGCGCTAGATACACAGTTTTACTATTATGGTTCGAAAGCAAGCTATAGGATTAGGAGGCATCAGGAACAAAACAACTGCTGTTCAAGCAAGCCATATATCAGAATCAGAACACGCAAGAACGAAAGAAGAAAGAGAACTAGAAAGAAGCATGGCTGTCGCTACATCGAACATGCTACCTCCCGATCGATCAACCCATCATCTCGCTAAAGACAATTCTGTTGACGGAATCTTCACAGGTTGCTGGTTGGAAACTTCTTTGACAAAATCGCTTCGCGGATTGCTGGTTGGAGGACGGACTTGATTCGCAGAAGGCGTCAGATAATCTGATAGGAATTGCTAAGACGAGCACAAAAAATGGAGAGTCAGCATTGCTAACATAGTTAGTTACTACTCCGTACATCACACTACACAAACTATATTATAACCACATATAACACGCCAGCAATGATTTCTTACATCAATCAAATATATACATTCAGTGATTGAATATACTCTAATTGTCCGTAACATTGCTAGTGCCATTAGCATATCACTACATTCATTTGATGATTCAGATTTAATTGCTTCACGGATCTCCTGTAAACTCTGTGCTGGTCTATTGAAGCCTATATTGTTCCTTTCATTACAGATCATCCATGCAAGGAAACAAAAATAACGATGCTATCAAAAGTCAAAAGTTCGCTTCATGAGCAATGGAAGAGATTCCCTTTAACTTGACCACTATTTTTTTTGATAAAGAAAATATATTAAAATCAGAAAATATCAATTACATCCGGCCTTGGCAACAACCAAGAAAAAAAAATCAGCAACTCGTAGCTGCATGAAACAACCACCATCAAGACACCCCCGAACTGCAAAAGAGGTTCTCCAATAACAACGCCTTCAATAAGGGAACCGTGCCCAAACAACATCTTCGCGTGATCTAACCATCATAGTCAGATCATGGGTTTCACGTTGGAGAGAGTCCCAAGATACAGACAATTAATGCCTTCAACAAGGTAGGGGCTAGAAGCCCGCCATTGTCAGGTACAACCAGATATTAGATATTACAACAAAATAAACCACTCTTCAAATATGGATCCCATATATTATCGGATGTTCATGTTGAATGTTACAGTTTGTAGATCTTAATGTTGCTTAGCATGTACAATTGCATGTTGTCTTTGAGTTAGTTGACGTAGACACTATACTCTCACTCCCGCACACGATTATAATGCTAATTGATGTACCGAGAGCATATATATGTATTCTAAGCCTCTAATAGTGGAAAACATTTGTTTATTTCGAATATCTCTTTGTTGTACTGCGAGTTGTATATTGCGTGGGGGGTTGTGTGAACTACATAGACTATACCTATTAAATGTTTCTGAATTGTCGTTGTGAGGGTCCTCATAAACAATGGAAGTTCTACCAAGATTTAGAATACCTCATAAACTAGCGGAAGTGTCCTTTTTGTGGACACAAGCATTTCCTAATTCAAACAAAAGCTCCAATATATGTCATTCACTTCTAGTACTATCTCTTTTCACGGGAGCTTTATATGGTCTTATTAGTTTGTTTTTACAAAATGACCATTAGGTATACATGTTTGGCCGGTACAACCGGACTATATATCTACTTGGTTTTCATGCCCAAATAAATGAAATCTAAAGTACTGGAAGTATTGGTTGGTGTAGAGTACGTACGACTAATAATTCAAAGCAATGCATGTGGATAGTTTGCTTGCCATTTGCTCACTGAAACCTTGTGCAGCGAGAAATAAATTTAGTCACTTGATAGGCTAGGCGTGAACTTATATAGATCTTATAGAACAACAATTCCACGAACATGAGAGCTCTTACGTTCATGCACGGGCAAGGCAACAAAAGATCTCATGCAGCCTTTCGTAAAATTGCTGTTATAACATAAGCGACCTTTCTCAAGTTTTCTAGTCATAGGAGTAGAGGTTGGACTAACCATCATTTATCTAGGCTTTGGAAGCATAGGGAATGGTGACAGACCTGGATAAGTTGATAGGTCCACAATGGATGGCCAACTCACTACAGCGTTCCTCTTGGTAACCTAAACTCATTGCAAGGATATCTACCCTCCGGTCTGGTCAGATTGAGAACACCCTCGAGGGAGCAGGGTGCCAAGCTGTTGTATTTGTCGTCTCACACCGGAAACTGTTAACGTGGTACAATATTTGCTACTTTCTACGCTTAAGGAATGCAAACATAACAGTCACCCAAATCACCGGACACAAACATTTTAGACTTGGATTTATTTGTGGCACTTCGGTCGATCTTTGTTTCAAAACTCGTATCTTGGGACATAGTCGAGAATGTAATTCGGGCCTGGAAAAAATATCCGGTTGAGTCTCGAGAGGAGTAATCATTTTCTTTACTTGTTAAACATGCAAGCGTAAGATATCATGAGATCTAAAGGAAAGCATCGATACAATATGTCACACATTAGGAAGGAAGCTTTGACAAAACCTGCTGTACTTCTGGTTAATTAGGCTAGGCTGTGATGCTTCTATTGTATTAATGAGGCTAGAGAGTTTATCATGTAGTGGTCATGTAAATGTTGATATTTTGAGCAATGTCTTGTCAAATGTTTTGCTATGTACCGGCATGGCGACTGGCGCCAGAGTAGGCAGGCACAAGTCCTCCTAATATGACTTAGACGTCATTTTAAATGGGTGACAGGATCGTTGAAACTATGGTAGGTCGATCGTACACATACGCTCATGACAAATTTGGATCTCGCACGTATAAGGCTAGCTAGCGCGCATACATATGCAAAACATTTTTGCCAGCTAGCTCCTGACCCGGTACAGTACACTAGTGGAAAAACAAGCTCTAGTACCGGTTCCAGAGGGCCTATAGTACCGGTTAGGCAACCGGTACTAATTAATCGGTACTAAAGGCCCCAACCTTTAGTACCGGTTTAGTCTGGAACCGGTACTACAGAGGCCTCCACGTGGGCTGGCCGGGAGCCTCAGGGCTGGAGACCTTTGGTACCGGTTCGTAACAGGAACCGGTACCAAAGGGTTGGGACCGTAAACCTGCATTCTCTGCCGCGGCAGAGAATTGTGCATTTCTCTGCCGCGGCAGAAACGCAGAGAATCCAGGGTTTAGGGTCTGTATTTGGACCGTTCGTTGTACCAGTATCGCTTCGATGCGCCAGAAACGCGTTTGGAATATATAAGATATCTACATGAAGATCAATTTGATGCATATCAACTTGGTGCATATATATAACAAAAGTAATTAATTACATAAGATCGCAAATTAAGTAGTACTCTCCGAGACATACAATATATTACATGTTCCTAGCTCACTATTACATTGAGGCATACTATATTGAAACAAGGTGGTACTCTCCGAAAGGAGGTATGACTTCCCGAATGAAAAATCCCGCCAATTCCTCGCTAATTGCTTGGAAGCGGAGCTTTCGGGGGAGCTTCTCCCGCTTTCTTGCCAACTGCAAATGAATGAGATCGAAATGAATACATTGAGTCATGTGTATATGTATGTATCAAATCATAATAAAACAATTATGACTGAAACTCAGCAGAACTGATGGTAACAAAATAAATTTGTGAATATTGTTTACGTACCTCTTTATTGAATTTACTATTCGCTCTCTCGTTGACAATCTTGTGAATGTTCTCACAAACATAGTAACCACATAGATTAGTCCCCTTTGGTTGTTGCTCGCATTTCTGTATAAGAATATAATTCAATCAAACAATAATCAAGTATGATAAATGTGTGTGGACGTAGCTAGGTATATAGTAGTACTTACTCTCGGACGCCATATCAGCTTCGGTTTCCATCCACCTTCCGGATCTTCCGCGATGAACGTTTCCCATACGCTGCCCGACAAAGAAAATCAATAAAAGAGTTGACATCATCAAATTAACGATGAAGCGATAAGAATTAATTAAAATTACCTTTTGAGCATATCAAAACAGTGCTTGTACTTTAGAGGCTTTGTGGTTAGTGAGTCATAAACTAGAACTTCTCCATCGTGCATTTTAATGACGATAAGAATATAGTGGAAGCTGCGCACGTTTAAATATGCAGTGTCATAGATATAACTCATTACTTAAAATTTTAACATCTGGCCAAAGTATTCAAATAATGACGATAAAGAAGACAGTAACACTCACTCGAACAAGTAAGGCCAAAGTATTTGTTTTTTGTCACGTTGTCGCTTCAAAAACCTTAGCAAAGTCGCCGGTGTATCCTTGTTATGCAGGGGATCCGTTATGGTTACTTGATGCATTGTCTCCGCGTCAATGAACCCAATGTCGTTGATATCATCCCTTTTGCATTCGAGCATCTTCAATCTGCATAATTATAGCGCACAAAAGATTAAATTGAGGACAATTGCAGAAAATGAACGAACTGAGCTTAAGACTTCTCAAATTACATAAATAAATCACTTACAGACAATAGCAACTGAGCAACGATTTGTCGATGGCCAGGAGATTGTATAACTGAAAAAGTTCCTTGAAGTCAACGGACACAGCGTATTCTTGGAAGTAGTGCTCCTCCTTAACTCTCACCATGATAGAATCGAACCCGTCCTTTGCACTATTCAAGTACCAGCTATGCAGTTGGCGCATTCTTGTTGGTAGGGCGCGGACATTCTCGACCAAATTATTCCCTTGAACAAATTCATATGCTACTTCAAGTAAGGCGTCATCGGTACCGGTTGTTTGTTGTTGACGACTTTGAATGGCCTTCTCGTCAAACACCTTGAGAGGGGGGACCGATTAAACGGGTTGTTCTCCAAGATGGGGAACTTGTTTCCTTTTATTTGACTCGACCACCTGTTTCCCTTTTTCCATTTGGATCACCGGTTCCCCTTTTTGCACCCTGACCATCTCGTCATATGACCTTTCAATAGAACGCGTATAGTCTGATGACACTGGTTCAGGGTCATATAGATTTTCCACGGTACGCACGACTTTCACCGGGTCTAGCGTCTTCACAAAAGGTATCTCTGGCACTTTCTTAGCAAAATGGGCATCCACCTGGGCTTGAACGATGGCCTTGTTTTCCTCTTCAGATCTTTCCCAAGGTAACTTCTCAAGAGGCGGCCGTGTTCTCTCCAATCTAGGCATCTTCCTAGGCGGCGTACCGTTCCGCTTAACGGGCGCTCTCTTACGCGGAGGTAACCGAGGTGGTGGACTCGCGCTGGGCCCCCCTCCGGTAGGTGTGGACTTTGTTGCTCATGTGGACTGCTACCACGAGGAGTCGATGGCCCTTGCTGCTCATGTGGACTGCTACCACGAGGAGTCGATGGCCCTTCCTGCTCATGTGGACTGCCAGCAGGAGTAGTCGATGGCCCTTGCGGCTCATGTGGACTTTGTTGCACATGTGGACTTCTACCACGAGGAGTCGGTGGCCTTGGCACGGGGCCTGAAAAGACGATGTATTGTTTTTTCCAGAGGGCGAAACCGCGCTTGACATCACCCAGTGTCTTCTCCTCGTCACCTCCAGGATGATCAAGATCCATTGTTTCATAAGTAGGCACAATGTCATCCACCCCGACAAGAGCACAGTCAGCTGGAATGGGCTAATGATGGTGCGTTGCTCCATCTTGTTGTGGGTAAACATAGCCAACCGCCACCTTAACGGACATGTTCCTTATTGGCACATGTAGCTCGCACTCTGTCTTCTCCGTGACATAATCCACGGGGTAGCTTGCTCCACATCCTTCAAGATGCGAGGAACCCACGCTGCTTTTCGGCTGAGATGGGGCGGCATCGGCTTGAGGATCTTCTATAAGAAGCTGCTGATCAGGTGCCCTCTGCCGACTAGTTGAGTCTGTTAGATTCTGCTCCAGCTGCTGCACCCTAAGTTCCAATGTCGATAATCGGTCAGCGCACTTCTTCTTCGTTCTCGAACGGCTTCTATAACTGTCTGCGCACTCCGGCCACGCATCCTTCATGGTGAGACCTGGGAGGGTTCGTACTCGTCCAACGTGTTCTGGATTCCCCAGAGCTAGTGTCAACTCGTCATTCTCTCTATCGGGAATGTACACTCCCTTTCTAACCTTATCTACTGCATCTTCAAGCTCCTTGGCGATTTTTTCAATTTTCGTCTTCCATTTACCCTTTGCAACGATTCGCCCTGTCTTTGGGTCCAACCCTGCCCCATGCGCGTACAACCAGAACTTGGACCGCTCGGGCCAATCGTATGTCTGTGGCATGACCCCGTTTTTCAGCAGTTCAGCTTCATATGCTTTCCACTTAGGAATGGCACTCTTGTAGCCACCTGACCCCAATTTATGAAAATATTGCTTCTTCTTAGCATTTTCTACATTTATGGCTGATCGGGCCTTATACTCTGACGAGCTCCTATACGCCTTAAATGCGGGCCAGAGGGCTTTTAGCTTCTCAAATCTTCCAGTGAATTCTGGACCTTTAGTCCATAGTTGTCCCATAATTTTTTCTTCCAGGTCTGGAATTGTACGGCCATCTTCTTAAAAGTCCATTCCTTGAGCTTCTTCGTCTGGCCTTCCGTGAAGCCTACCGGTAGGTTGAAGTATGGCAGCAGACTCCCCCAAAGTACCTCTTTTGTAGCGTCGCTGACGTAACTAGCTTCATCGCCAACCCCCGCCTTCTTCGGCTTATGCCAATCTGGAATGGTGATCGGTACAATGTCCCTAACAAGAACTCCAGCTTGACTTATAAATTTTTTGACGTTCTCTGCTGGTTCCACCGGTTCGCCACTAGCCTTAAATGCGGCGAGGGATAATTTAGCCTCGCCCGATAGAGGTTTCGTCGGGCCTTGAGGACCTTGCTTTTTAGCAGATTTGCTCGATGATCCACAAGGCTAAAATAAAAAAGGTTCGTTAATAAGTGCAATACAAATAAATCAATGCATCTACAGATATAGCATTGCCATAATATACACCTTGCCGGAGTTTGTTAAGGGCACTTCGTCGGCCCTTCTTTCTTCAGACTCAAGTCCTTCACCGGAGTCGTTCAGAAATTGTGTGGTTAAGTCTTCGCCATGGTCATCCTCATATGGTCGGGCATTATTATATATCACTTGTTGCACCAAATCTTCTTCCTCCTCATTTCGGATGAAGGGGGGGGGGGGGGGAGTCCGGATCCATAGCTCAATGTCACTACAAAATTTTAAATAGCAAATTCACTTGGCAAATTTGAAATAGAAAATTTTAAATAGCAATTCACTACAAAATTCTAACACTAATATTTTAATACTAATAATTCTAATACTAATATTCTAATACTAATATTCTAATACTAATATTCTATTCTAAAAATTCTAAGTACTAAAAAAACTAATATCTAAGTACTTAAAAATTCTAAGTACTAAAAAAACTAATATCTAAGTACTTAAAAATTCTAATAATTCTAAGTACTAAAAAACTAATATTTAAGTACTTAAAAAACTAATATCTAAGTACTTAAAAAACTAATAATTCTAAGTACTTAAAAATTCTAATAATTCTAATACTAATTTTCTAGTGTTTCTATTTACTTAAATTTATATGTAACAATATTGAGACATTTGTAAATAAGTAAAAATAACAATAACCACTAAGAAAAAAAACAAAAAAAAACTAGTACCTGCGGCCGGAGGCGCGTGGTGGAGGCGCGTGGAGACGGCCGGAGGCGGAGGCGGAGGCGCGTGGTGGAGGCGAGGTGGTGGAGGCGGAGGCGCGTGGTGGAGCAGGGGCAGGGGCCGGCGGCGCACGGAGGTGGAGGGGCAGGGGCCGGCGGCGCACGGAGGTGGAGGGGCAGGGGCCGGCGGCGCACGGTGGTGGAGGCGGAGGAGCGTGGTGGGGCCGGCGGCGCACGGAGGTGGAGGGGCAGGCGGCGGCGCAGAGCGCGAGGGAGCGATTCCCGGCGGCGGCAGCCTGACGGCGTCTCGTCGGCGATTAGGAGCCCGGAGGCGCGTCGGTTCGTCTGCGGTGATTTGGCCAAGAATGGCCAAGTCCCGCGCTCTTGGAGCCTTGTTTTTGACCTTTGGTACCGGTTTGTGCCACCAACCGGTACCAAAGGTGCTTTGGTACCGGTTGTAGCTACCAACCGGTACCACAGATCCACCAAAAATTGCGCGCGAACCGCTGGACCTTTGGTACCGGTTTTTCTCACTAACCGGTACCAAAGGGTTTTTTCTCTCTTTTTCTTTTCCTGTTTTATTAAAACAACTATAACTTTTGAAAGAAAAGTCCAAATGACATGAAACCAATTTCTAAAATTTTGTAAAATTAAAAGCTATCAACTAATAATAATTTTGTGATGTTTTGTAACATTTTCAAATTTTTAAATTTCAAAATGGAATTAAATATTTCTAAAAACTATAATTAAGTCTAGAAATTTGTCCCATTTCCAGCAGAATCGGCAGAAATTTGTGATTTTTAAAAGAGGTGGATGGAAATCTTTTCTTTGAAAACAAATTGATTATTTGTGCATATAACATGTTCTAGCATATTAAAAAAATGAATCACCCAAGTTTTGCAACATATTTCTGGTAGGCCTTCACAAAAAAACCATTTCTGACACTCGAAAAATAAAAAATGGTTTTTTTATTCAATAAAAAAAAACTTCCTTCGTCAACATTGTCCGTGCTTACAAGATGCATGTTTGTGTGGAATATGGACCCATTCAAACAAACTATGCCATGTATTTGGCCATAACACCAGTTATTTCGACAGAAACCCTAGAATGTTAGGAGGAGATAGCTCTTTGTTGTGAACAAGTTTTCAACAGAACTGTCGTACTGCCTAGGACATATTCCAAGTTCCTGAGCTGCGGGGTGCTGAGCCTCCGGCGCTGCGCATCCAAAGAGAAGGAATCCTCACAGGGTCATAGCTCACGTGAGAAGGAACCCTCTGAAGAAACGACCACCTACTGTCATACTGCCTATCCAATAGATACATGTAGCGACGGACATGCTCATCCTCCTCCCTGATACGGCGACGTACCACCTCCTCGGAGGCCGGCTCCCTCTGCACCGAGCGTGGCCCATGCGACTGCCACCACAGAAGATCCGGGTCGACGACGTCACCCAGATTCCTCACCAAGCTGCGCGTCCCGGAAGGTAGCACCTCCCAGTGCCAGCCCGGTGGAGCCCAGTCCCGCACATCGCCCCTCTGGTCCAACATGGACATCGTCGCCGAGTGATGAGGTTGCAGATATGAGTTTAGATGTGATATGGCAATGGAGGCCAAGCCTACATATATATATAGAGTGATCAGGGCCTTTAGTACCGGTTCGTGTTACCAACCGGGACTAAAGAAGCACACGGATCGTGTGTTTCTTTCAAGCGCTTGTGAGCCGTTGGATCAGGGGTGTGTTTCTTTAGAGCACTTGTGAGCCGTTGGATCAGAAGCACACGGATCGTGTGTTTCCTTCGAGCGCTTGTGAGCTGTTGGATCAGTGCCTTTAGTACCGGTTCGTGTTACCAACCGGGACTAAAGAAGCACACGGATCGTGTGTTTCTTTCAAGCGCTTGTGAGCCGTTGGATCAGGGGTGTGTTTCTTTAGAGCGCTTGTGAGCCGTTGGATCAGAAGCACACGGATCGTGTGTTTCCTTCGAGCGCTTGTGAGCTGTTGGATCAGTGCCTTTAGTGCCGGTTCGTGTTACCAACCGGGACTAAAGAAGCACACGGATCGTGTGTTTCTTTCAAGCGCTTGTGAGCCGTTGGATCAGGGGTGTGTTTCTTTAGAGCGCTTGTGAGCCGTTGGATCAGAAGCACACGGATCGTGTGTTTCCTTCGAGCGCTTGTGAGCTGTTGGATCAGTGCCTTTAGTACCGGTTCGTGTTACCAACCGGGACTAAAGAAGCACACGGATCGTGTGTTTCTTTCAAGCGCTTGTGAGCCGTTGGATCAGGGGTGTGTTTCTTTAGAGCGCTTGTGAGCCGTTGGATCAGAAGCACACGGATCGTGTGTTTCCTTCGAGCACTTGTGAGCTGTTGGATCAGTGCCTTTAGTACCGGTTCGTGTTACCAACCGGGACTAAAGAAGCACACAGATCGTGTGTTTCTTTCAAGCACTTGTGAGCCGTTGGATCAGGGGTGTGTTTCTTTACAATGCTTGTGAGCCGTTGGATCAGGGGTGTGTTTCTCTAATCGCCTATAAATAGCGACGTCTCTGCTGCGAAATGGCACACAACGAGCGTCTACCTTTGCCACCGAACCCAATGGTTGGATTTAGCCTACCCGCTGGCATGTTCCCTAAAACAAGCCCTCGGGTAGGTTGAATCCAACCACTAGATTAGGGTGACACAATGATGAATTGCCGAGGAGGTGGGAGTGGCTGCAAGGCTCTTTGATGATCTACAACATTCCCAACACTTTTTGGGACGGTCGTTAGATCATCAAAGAAGTCTTGCGGCTGCTTGGATCGAAGGTCGATTTGCTGCTCACTTCAGTTCATCGACCGAATACAAATCATTCGGATTCCCGTCATACAGCCCAACGGTGCATTTGATATGCAGGCACTCACGAGCCACCGTTGGGTTGTATGACGGGGAAACCGTGTGCATTTGATAAAAGGTTTAATACATTGTCCGTGCTTCCAAGATGCATGTTTGTGTGGAATATGGACCCATTCAAACAAACTATGCCAAGTTTATTATTACACATCACCAACACATCCCTATCTAGTCTTCTGAGTTTTCTTCGTGTGTTTCCCTTTCTTCTGATTGCGACGCAACCATGGACAATCTTCGTTATTTAACACGATGCTTGGGTCAGTTTTCACCTTCAAGGGTGCAATATAATCAAACTTATTATAATCTTCTGACATGTCTGTCTTGTCCTCCACTCCCACGATGTTTCTTTTTCCTGAAAGAACTATGTGGCGCTTTGGCTCATCATATGATGTGTCCTCTTGCCTTTCTTTTCTTTTTTTCGGTTTGGTAGACATGTCCTTCACATAGAAAACCTGGGCCACTTCACTGGCAAGCACGAATGGTTCGGTCTCGTATGCTAGATTCTTGAGATCCACTGTAGTCATTCCGTACTGTGGGTCTACCTGCACCCCGTCTTTCAGGTTGAACCATTTGCACCGGAACAAAGGGATCTTGAAAGTAGGTCCATAGTCAAGTTCCCATATCTCCTCTATGTACCCATAATATGTGACCTTCTTCCCATTATCGTCTGCTGCATCAAAGCGGACACCACTGTTTTGATTGGTGCTCTTTTGATCTTGGGCGATCGTGTAAAATGTATTCCCATTTATCTCGTACCCTTGAAAAGTCGATATACAAAAAGATGGTTGCTTGGCCAACAAGTATAGTTGTTCTTCAATAGTGGTGTCATTAATGAGATGTGTTTGCAACCAACCGCCGAAAGTCGTCTGGTGTTCTCCATCAATCCAATCTTCACCTTGCTCCGGATATTTTGAGCGTAAAATATCCTTGTGTTCCAATATATACGGAGCCACCATGCTGGAATTATGTAGGACTGTGTAGTGTGCTTTAGTGAAAGAATGTCTGTCCATATTTATTTTTGCTCTCTTTCCTAGCGTGCCTTTTCCACGCAGTCTCCCCTCATAGCGTGATTCAGGAACACCGATCGGCTTAAGGTCAGGAATAAAGTCAACACAAAACTCAATGACCTCCTCTGTTCCATAGCCCTTGGAGATGCTTCCTTCTGGCCTAGCACGGTTATGAACGTATTGCTTTAAGACTCCCATGAATCTCTCAAAGGGGAACATGTTGTGTAGAAATACAGGACCGAGAACGTGAATCTCTTCGACTAGGTGAACTATGAGGTGCGTCATAATATTGAAGAAGGATGGTGGAAACACCAACTCGAAGCTGACAAGACATTGCACCACATCCTTCTGTAAATTTGATAGAGTTAGTGGATTGATCACCTTCTGAGAAATTGCATTGAGGAATGCACATAGCTTCACAATGGGTACTCGAACATTTTCTGGCAGAAGCCCCCTCAATGCAATAGGAAGTAATTGGGTCATAATGACGTGGCAGTCATGAGACTTTAGGTTTTGAAACTTTTTCTCTGTCATGTTTATTATTCCCTTTATATTCGACGAGAAGCCAGACGGGACCTTGATGCTGCCCAGGACTTCAAAAAAGATCTCCTTCTCTTCTTTTGTAAGAGCGTAACTGGCAATACCTTGATACTTCTCTGGATTCAGGTTGTCTCGTTCGTGCATACGTTGCTGGTCCTGCCGTGCATCCGGTGTATCTTTGTATTCCCGTACACGCCCAAGCAGTTTAGCAGGTTCACGCAAAGATTTTTCGTCACGTGCATCACGTCGATTGAAGAGTGAACCTCTAGGATTTTCCAATAGGGTAGCTCCCAAAATATAGACATCTTCTTCCACATGGGTACGTGTCCGGCACTGTTATTCGGAACAGATTGTCCGCCAGGACCCTTTCCAAAGATCACTTTTAAATCCTTCACCATATCATATATAACATCCCCAGTAGGGCGGGTAGGCTTTGTCCGGCTATCTGCCTCACCTCTGAAATGCTTGCCTCCTCCCATTCTTACGACATGTTGTTTTGGAAGAAATCGACGATGCCCCAAGTACACATTCTTGTTTCCCAAATATATACTGTCAGTCTCACCTAAACAGTGTGTGCATGCATTGTATCCCTTGTTTGATTGTCCTGAAATGTTACTAAGAGCAGGCCAATCATTGATGGTTACGAACAACAACCCTCGTAGGTTAAATTCCTTTTGTTCGTGCTCATCCCACACAGGTACACCTTCTTCATCCCACAACTGTAAAAGTTCTTCAACTAATGGCCTCAGGTACACATCAATGTCGTTGCCGGGTTGCCTCGGGCCTTGGATGAGCACTGGCATCATAATGAACTTCCGCTTCATGCACAACCAAGGAGGAAGGTTATAGATACATAGAGTCACTGGCCAGGTGCTATGACTGGAGCTCTGCTCTCCAAAAGGATTAAAGCCATCTGTACTTAGACCAAATCTTAAGTTCCTCGCGTCATCTGCAAATGTCTTGAACTCTTTGTCGATTTTTCTCCACTGCGACCCGTCAGCGGGGTGTCTCAGCATCACGTCTTTCTTACGGTCTTCTTTGTGCCATCGCAACAACTTGGCATGCTCTTTGTTTTGAAACAAACGTTTCAACCGTGGTATTATAGGAGCATACCACATCACCTTGACAGGAACCCTCTTCCTGGGGCGCGGCTCGCCCTCAACATCACCAGGGTCATCTCGCCTGATCTTATACCGCAATGCACCGCATACCGGGCATGCATTCAAATTCTCGTACTTGTCACCGCGGTAGAGGATGCAGTCATTGATGCATGCATGTATTTTCTGCACCTCTAATCCTAGAGGGCAGACAACCTTCTTTGCTTCGTACGTACTAGAGGGCAATACATTCTCCCCTGGAAGCATCTTCTTTATTATTTTCAGCAACTTTTCAAAACCCTTGTCAGAAGTACCATTCTCTGCCTTCCATTGCAGCAATTCTAATGTGGTACCCAGCTTTTTCTGACCATCTTCGCAATTTGGGTACAACAATTTGTTGTGATCCTCTAACATTCTCTCCAACTTCAACTTCTCGTTTTCACTTCCGTAGTTAATCTTCGCATCATGAATGGCCCGACCTAAATCGTCATCGGGGTCATCAAAATGAGCTCTTCTGCGTCTTCGTCTCCCCCCATTGTCATATCATCGTGTTCAGTGAACATAGGATAGTTGTCGTTATCCTCTTCTTCTTCGTTGTCTTCCATTATAACCCCTATTTCTCCGTGCTTTGTCCAACAATTATAGCCGGGCATGAAACCATTCTGTAACAGGTGGGCGTGAATGGTTCTTGAGGTAGAGTAATCCTTCATATTCTTACAGGAACTACATGGACAACACATGAAACCATTCGACCGCTTGCTTGCCTCAGCCACGTGGAGAAAATTATGCATGCCATTAATAAACTCGGGACAACGTCGGTCACCGTACATCCATTGTCGGTTCATCTGCATTATATAAGTATATCAATAACCGTTAATTACACTACTTCATAAATAGATGAGTGACAAAATTAATTAATATTCAAGTTCATCACATTAAAAGCAAATTAGAGTACTGACCAAATGTAATACATAGTTCTCATAAAACATACACTCAAACTAACATACAACTATCTAAAAAAATTAAAACCAACAAAAAATGCGATGAAAATCGCAACTAAGGTAACTACTGAACCAACAGCATAATGATACCAAGCCTCTTGATTAATGGCATATTTTCTAATTGAAAGTGCATGGTTGATCCCATGCATGGTTTTGGTAATTAATGACAATTTCTATAGACTAATATTTGCATTGAGCTATATTTGTAGGTGTCCATTTGCTTGCTTGTCTCCATTTGTTGGAGTCAAGGTCTTGCTTGTTCTCCATGTGTTGGAGTCAAGGTTTAGGGAAAAAGATCATTGGTTGATCAAGGCCAAGGTGTTCGTCATCAAGACAAAGGCCAAGTGAAGATATGCCGAAGAGGTGCTTCTCCCATCTTGGGGTATGGGGGAGCCACATGTGAATCTTCACCAAGCAAAGCGCAATCAAGAAGATGATTCATCTTGAGGAAATGAAGATCGTCTCCATCGACCTCAAGTGGATTAATGCGCAAGGCAAAGGTATGTTCTTGATAGGGTTTCTATTTTATCGGTCTCATGTTGTTTAGTGAGAGACCGGGTTATAGGATAGATAGCCGTACTATCAAGAGGGGCTCTCGACCGGATATCGGGATCGTATCGTCGTAGAGAGCACAAACCTTTGCATCCATGCAATCATCTCGATTTGTTCTTATTTGCCTCTTATCGTGGTGTGATCTTGGTGCTTGTCGTGCTCATCATGACAAGGCTAAGTTCACCAAAAACGGTTTTCGTATGCGTCTTCGATTGCGTTTTCGGTATTGGAGATTTTGTCGGTTCATCCGTGCGGAAGATTTATCTCTTCCATTTCTTTGCAAAATCCCCATTGCTTGTTTGCCATTTACAAAGGTTGCATTTGTCGTCCTCTTTCCAACAAAATTGGTTTCATGTCATTTGGACTTCATTTGCAAAAGATACGGCATTTCCGATTTTCAAAAAGGAGGTTTTCCCGGCGTGTCCTTTTTACAGAGGTCAAACTCTCTCCTTGTGACCTCCTCCTCACATGATGGACAATGATGTTTCTCTGCATGATCTTGTAGAGATTTCGTTGCGAGTCCAACGAGCCCAAGATCATCGAAAACGGAGTCCGGATGCAAAAGATATGCCCGTTTTCATATTGCTCTTTCTGCAGTTTTTCTGAGGGGCGGAAATTCCGGCCCGGGGTCCGGAAATTCCGGCCCTGGGTCCGGAAATTCCGGCCCCCGGAAGTTCCGGCCGTTGCACCGGAATATCCGGCCCATATTTTCATCTGAGCTTTTTTGGCTAAGTCTTTTTGGCTTTTCTCTCTGGAGGGGGTCCGGAATTTCCGGTCCTTAGTCCGGAATATCCGGCCTAAGGAAAATTTGGCTAAGTCATTTTCACGTTCTCTCTCGGGTGGGGGTCCGGAACTTTGCACCGGAGGTTTGCTCCGGAAATTTCCGGGGTACCGGAAATTCCGGTGTAAGCCCCGGAATATCCGGCCTCCGGCCGGAAGTTCCGGCCCTTTAACCCGGAATTTTCGGCCCTGCGGTTTTTCAACGGCTAGTTTTTGGGGGAGGCTATAAATAACCCCCTTCTTCCCCCAAGTGCTGGTTGCTCACTTTGCTCAGCTCATTTTCTCTCTCCTCCATTGTTGCAAACTTGTGAGCTTGATTCCTCTCTTCCCCTCCAATGATTCTTGCCCAAATTTAGGGTTTCAAGAGAGGAGATCTAGATCTACACTTCCACCAAACCAAATCTCCTCTAAGTGAGGGGAACTTGTGGGATCTAGATTTGGGGTTGCTTTGTGTTCATCCCCTTTGTTCTTCCTCTCTTATTCCCTCCAAAGCATTAGTTGATTTGGTTGGAATTTGGGAGTGAAGGACTTGAGCACTTTGTGTGCTCTTGCCTTTTGCATTCGGTGCATCGGGTTGCTCTCTCCACGGTGATACGTGAAGTTGAAGGTTGAGAAGCTTGTTACTCTTGGGTGCATTGTGTTCCCAAGAGCTTGTTGCCTCTTGGGTGCATTGTGTACCCTAGACGGTTGGAGGTGCCGCGAAGACTTCAAGTTGTGAAGCTTCGGCACGAGTTTGGGAGCCCCCAATTGAGTTGTGGGTGTGTGCCCCAAGAAGAGTTGTAAAGGGCTCCGGAATCCGCCTCGAAGGATTCCGATAGTGGAAGGTGAACCAATCCCTTGGGTGAGGTTCATCGGAGAATAGGGTGAGGCCTTTGTGGCATCTTGAGTAGGCCTCTTGTGGCGAGCTCACACCCCTCCAACGAGACGTACTCCCTTAACAAGGAGGAACTCGGGAATACATCCTCGTCTCCGCGTGCCTCGGTTATTTCTATACCCGAGCTTTACTTATGCAATTTACATTGTGATAGCCTTCGTGCTTGAAGTCCTTATCTTGCTATCTCCTTGTTGCTTGAATTGCTTAGCATAAGTTGTTGGTGCATATAGGTAACCCTAGCATATTAGGTTGTTGGCTTGGTAATTTAAACACATAGTTTTATTCCGCAATTATCAAGCCCCTAATTAGAAAAAGTTTTAATCGCCTATTCACCCCCCCCCCCCCCTCTAGGAGACATCTCGGGCATAGTTGTTCTTTCACTAATCTTTTTAATCTTCAAGCGCATTGCATCCATCTTGATCTGGTGATCATCGACGACGTCGGCAAACTTCAAGTCCAATTTCATCTTCTCTTCTAGGCATTGCAGACGAAGATCTTCACTTCTTTTCAATTTTTCTTTCAAATCATTATTTTCTTTCTCAAATAAATTGAGCATCTCGACAAGAGGGTCGGTTGTAATTTCTGGTTCAACTACCTCCTAGATAAAATATCTATGTCAAGTGGTCGGCATAATTGTCACATGACAAAATGAAACAAATAGTTATAAAAGTATACCACATCCGAATCATAGACCGGACGAGGGCCGACGGGGACGGATATCAAAACCATGGCACTATACATAAAAAAACAATCATACAAGTAAGAAAATTATAAAGTAAAACTATGCATCTATCACATAAAACTAAGTTTTTTTTATAAAACATAAAAACAAGTAGGCTCACCGAGGTGGTGCCGGCTAGGGACGGCGCTGGCGATCGACGGCGGTGATGACGGGGAAGATACTAAAACCAACAAAGCATACTTTAATTTGAGCTCAAATTGCATATAAAACGAATGAAATCACTAACTTAGACATTTCATCAAACACCTTGCTAGCACTAAAAAAGTGAAACGAGTTAAACTATACGAAATGAGCTAAATTAGGAACGCCGGAAGAAAGGATCATGTTGCTAACCCTTGGATAGATGGTTGCCGCCAATCTTAACAAAATGGTGGAGAAAAATGGAGATTTGTTTGGAGTGTGAGAGGAGAGATTTATGTTGGAAATGTGTTGGAGATGAAAAAATGAGCGGGTCGGGTTGATGAAATAGGCTGCACACCCTCTAGTACCGGTTTGCTATGCAAACCGGTACTAAAGGTGCAGCGCCGGCCCCGCGGCCGCAGCATTTTGGCGCGAAACCCTTTAGTACCGGTTCGTAGAACGAACCGGTACTACAGGTCCAGCACAAACCGGTACTACAGATTCCCGCCGCACTGGGCTCTGGAGCCGGTACTAGTGCTAGCTTTAGTACCGGTTTGTAACCAAACCGGTACTAAGGGTAACATCCTATGGCTGTTTTTCCACTAGTGGCAGGTTATAAATAAATGATCTATAGTCTCATTAGCTTGGCAAAAGACACAACGTTTACAACCACTCCAATTTCTTTTTGCAAGATTATCTTTAGTTAAAATAACCTTCTTGTTAACAAACCACATGAAGATTTTAATTTTGAGTGGCACCTTAAGCTTCCAAAGATACTTTCTAAGGAATGGTGTGTGACCGTTCATGTATTTCAAATACATTGATTTCACCGAAAAAGTTCCAGTTGGAGTCAATCTCCATTTGAAAAGATCCTCCTCATTAGTGAGAGAGACAGACATTAGCCTTTCCACTAGGTGTATCCATGCTGTCCATTTTTGCCCAGTCAACGCTCGTCGGAATTCAATATTTAGAGGAGCATTAGACAGAACATCAGCTAGCAGCACATCTTTATGGCGCACAATGTTAAACAACGATTGATATTGCACAGATAAAGGAGTATCCCCGAACCATGTATCCTCCCAAAAACGGGTACCTTGTCCATTACCAATAATGAAGTACCCATTAGAAAAGAAGTCCTTTTGATTTTTCAGAATCCCCTTCCAAAAAGGAGAATCCGAAGGTTTAGATTTTACTTGGGCCAAAGTTTTCCCACGTAGATATTTATTGGACAACAACTCCTGCCAAACCCCTTGCTCATTTAGTAACTTGAAGAACCATTTGCTTAATAAACATTTGTTTTTTATTCCAAGAGCTCAATGCCTAGACCACCTTGATCCTTCGGCCGACAAATAATGTTCCACTTTGCTAGATGATATTTCTTTTTAAGTTGATCGCTTTGCCAGAAAAAGCGACGACGGAAAAAATCTAGTCTTTTTCGAACCCCAATAGGTAACTCAAAAAACGATAGTAGGAACATCGGCAAACTTGAGAGGACCGAGTTAATTAACACCAGCCTATCTCCATAAGATAGCAACTTGCCGGCCCAAGAGCTTAACTTTTTTTCAAAACGATCTTCAATTTCCTTCCATTCTTTATTCAACAATTTTCTGTAATGAATCGGTATGCCTAAGTATTTAAAGGGTAAGGAACCCACCTCACAACCAAAGATGCAGCGGTATTCACTCTGGAGCTCTTTAGCTTTACCAAAGCAAAATATTTCACTCTTATGAAAATTTATTTTAAGCCCCGATAGCTGCTCAAAAATAGCCAGGATTAACTTCATATTAACCGCTTTCTCTAAGTCATGTTCAAGGAACATAATAGTATCATCTGCATATTGCAGGATAGAAACCCCTCCATCAACAGGATGAGGTATTAATCCACCTACTTGGCCATCCTCCTTTGCCCGTGCAATAAGGATAGCCAACATGTCTGCCACAATATTAAAAAGAACAGGGGATAAAGGATCTCCCTGTCTTAACCCTTTAAGAGTTTGGAAATAATGACCAATGTCATCATTTACCCGTATTCCTAAACTTCCCCCTTGAACAAAACGGGCCACCCAATCACACCATTTCGGATCAAAGCCTTTCATGCGAAGGGTTTGTTGAAGAAATGTCCAATTAACCTTATCATATGCTTTTTCAAAATCAATTTTGAATAAGACACCATCTAAATTTTTCTGTTTCATCTCATGAATTGTCTCATGGAGTACAACAACCCCTTCAAGAATATTTCTTCCTGGGATGAAAGCAGATTGCGTCGGACGGATAACTTTGTGGGCAATCAAGGCCACACAGTTAGTACCCACTTTAGTGAAAATCTTAAAACTCACGTTGAGTAGACATATTGGTCTGTATTGTTCAATCCCACTGGCATCCTCCTTCTTTGGCAGCAAGGTAATCACTCCATAATTTAATTTAAACAATGGAAGATCCCCAACTTGTAGTTGAGCAAACAACTGCATCAAATCAAATTTTATTACTTTCCAAAACATTTGGTAGAACTCAGCTGGAAACCCATCCGGCCCAGGGGCTTTGTTATGTTCCATTTGAAAAATAGCTTCCTGCACCTCCTTTTCACTAAAAGGACATGTAAGAATACTATTCTCCTCGACAGATAGTTGGGGCAAATCCTCAATATATGATTCGTCAAGAGAAAAATTGTTCGGAGTCGAAGCGCCAAACAATTTTTTATAGTACTCGGAGATGAACATTTTCAAATTTGTCTCTCCCACTATGGTTCCCTCGTCCTGTTCTAATTGGAAGATGCGCTTTTTTCTATGTTTACCATTGGCAATTAGATGAAAATACCTAGTATTATCGCCACCCTGTTGAACATGCTTAACTTTTGCACGTTGAGCCCACTTGGCCTCCTCATCACGTCTCAACCTAGCTATAAAGTCATCCGCCTGTTTTTTTGCCTCTTTTTCTACCACGGACAAAGGTATGGTTTCAGCTTTAATATCTAACTCATCAATGAGTAGTAAAAGCTTTTCTTTTTGTTTCTTATATTCGCCACTTTTATTTTTCGCCCAGCCCCTAAGGTACTGACGCAGATGCCGAATCTTGGCCTGCCAAACCTCGATTGGAGTGGAACCCCCCAAAGTAGATCTCCACTCCCGTGCAACCATCTCGAAGAACCCGTCTTGTTTCAACCAAGACAGCTCAAAAGAGAAGTGGGCTTTGTTACCTAAGTGCGCATGGTTTCCTGAATCAATTATGAGGGGTGTATGATCCGACCCCGAACGGGTGAGAGCATGCACCATAACCAGCAGAAATTTTTGTTCCCACTCGACACTTGCCAAAAAACGGTCCAACTTTTCAAATGTTGGAACCTCCCTTTGACTAGCCCAAGTAAATTGTCTGCCCAATAGATCTATTTCTCTGAGGTCTAGACTCTCAATGATCGCATTAAAAATGAAGGGCCACCGAGCATCGAAGTTAGAATTATTTTTTTCTTCCGGACGTCTTATAATGTTAAAATCACCCCCCACCAACATAGGGAGTGACTCATGTTCGCAAATACGGACCAGTTCCGCTAAAAAAGCATGTTTATGCTCTTCCTGAGCCGCCCCATACACAATCACTAAAGACCAAAGAAACCCATCAGCTTTATTTCTAATTCGGATCTTGATACAAAAATCCCCAGATACAACATCTTGAACTGAAAAAATTGCTTCATTGAAACCCACCAAAATTCCACCGGATCGACCTTGCGGAGGTAACACATACCATGCAAAATCCAACCCGCCAACCAAATGTTTAAGGAAAGGAGCCGCAAAATTAGCTCTCCCTGTTTCGATTATAGCCACAAAGTCCAGCTTATTTTCCTTAACCGCTTCTTGTACTGCAAAATGCTTCCCCGTATCCCCAAACCCATCACTATTCCAGATCATACCTTTCATTTAGATAACTTTCTTAGGGTTTCGATGCGTGCACTACGTCTCTTAACACTTAGGCCATTGCCATATTTTGAAGTACGTTTACGTGGAACTTTTTCCGGTTGAAATAAAGGATCCATATGATCCTCGGAATCATCCTCAACCTCATTCTCATTATCATCACAAAGGTTTGAAGCTCTCCTCATCACCAAACTATCTTTGTCATTATCCTCTAAAGTGGGCAAAGTATTCGACAAGAAAGTGATAGCTCTAGACATGATCGTATGCAGGAGAATTTCCCAACGACACCCCAAGTTTAGACGCTCTAGCAATTATAACCTCATTGGGAAGAGATAGAAGCGAGGGTTTAGAGACGGATAAAGTACCTGAATCCCAGCGTTGAGCCCTGAGCGCAGCTCTCTCCATCACAGTTGCGTCAGCATTGGGTTGAGCGCTCAATCGTTCACTCGACCGAAGCCCCACACTTGAAGGTTGTGTGATCCCGCCAAACGCAATTACCTCCGCCATCGATGGCTTTGTCTGCCCACCCGTAGAGGTATGCCCATCAACAAGAGTATCTCCTCCAGCAGGCTCCACAAAACCATCAGCAACCACAAGATCAGTCCCATTCAAAACAGGGTGAAACTCTGACCGCAACCTTGCCGAATCCGGAAGCACCCCCATTTTCTCTGCCGCGTCAATGCCTTCAACTGCCTTCTCTGCCGCGATAGAAGAAAGTGACAATTTCTCTGCCGCGACAACCTCTGCGTCCGAGAAAACCACCATTTTCTCTGCCGCGCCAACACCCTGAGAGGCTGGCTCCTCTGCCACGACAGAAGAAAGTGGCAATTTTTCTGCCGCGACAGAAAGCACCATTTTCTCGAACTCATCATGCTTGGATGAAGCAAAG
Organism: Puccinellia tenuiflora; assembly: GCA_012064385.1. Lineage (NCBI taxonomy): Eukaryota > Viridiplantae > Streptophyta > Magnoliopsida > Poales > Poaceae > Puccinellia > Puccinellia tenuiflora. The sequence continues at coordinate 984,843 of QRDG01000502.1, read as the reverse complement.
TCCACCACCCCCTCAACTTGGGCAGTAAGATCTACCTCCTTAATGGATGAATCCTCCTGCATACGATCATAATCCACACAGGTTTCATCATCAACATCATAAGACGGACATGAAAATAAATTAGCCCGAGGTGTCACTACATCGAGCTTATCTTGAAAACAACATTTCACCGTATCCAAAGACAAATTAATTGAAGCGGGAAAATCATGTACCTTACTCGGATACCCATCACAATGATCAACAGATTGATCAACAGATTGATCAACAGATTGATCAACAGTAACCACCCTAGATGAGTTGCTGCCGTGCCCAACTGAAGCCATTTGTTTCTGTAACAAAGGAGAGTAGAGTACTTTTCCCCTACTGGTCGGCGGAGTCAAACTTTGCCGAGCCAAATCCATCTGTTTTTGCACAAGGGGCGAGTAGATCACTTGACCTACAGATGTAACCTGTTTCACATTATGTCCATTATCCATTGATGAATTCAGAGCGCCACTATTACTCGATGCTTGAGTGTCCCCAACTTTGTCCACACCCGACCCAGGTTGGTCGTTGGCAGACCCATTAGTAGGTCCTCCCTTAGGATCCTCATCAATATCCGCATCAAAATCCATCATAGTTACATCAAGCCCCATGTCAAGATTTGGCGGCTCAACTTCAAAATTCAGCCTATAAAATTTCCCCTTAATAAGAACCGGTAGACTCTTGGCAATTTTAGTCTGATCAACACAACCAACAAGAATCCTTAAAATTCCATGTTTTCTAGTGAAAGGCATATCTACTTTTAAAGGTTTACCAAATAGAGTGCCTAAGCCCCATAAAGCCAAAAAGTCACCCCTCTCCAAAGGAGGGATGCCTTTCATTCGAACCCAAACCTGTGGTAAATTCTCAGTTGACTCAAAGCTTGAAATCCAGTAATCAACGGTCAACTCACAAGAGCTGTTTGGAACTTTAAACGTCCCGAAAGTTTTCAGAAGGTCCAGCTCAGCCTTGGAAGGAAACAAAACTTTGAACATATTTTTCTCAACCTGGAGCACCTCCCACTGGTACTGCTCCACAGGAACAAGACGTTGCAACTGCCGCATGATCTGTGGCGGTGTCATCTCTCCACCAACAACTGTCACAGCTCCATACCGGGTGTTTTTAGTTTTAGGCCTATATGTTTCAGTACAAACCAGCTCAAAAAACATAAGACTGTCATGTGCATGGCCATAAATAGCAATCTGTGGTTTAGGAGCACTCAACAAAGGACAAACGTCAGATACATGATCAACCTTTTCGCAGTAATCACAGATGATGATAGTACAATCAGAAAGCACATGGCCTGTGAAACCACATCTGTAGCACTTCACCTTCTCATTCTTTTTCCCTTTGTTCGCAGCACCTTGAGCCTCCACCTCGGTAGCAATGTCTCCTGTGGTGCCAAGTAGCTGTTGAGCCACAGGCATCAATGCCTGGGCCGCAGCCGACACCTGAGCCGTGTCCGGAGCTTGAGCAGGAGACGCAACAGGCGCCACTAGCGTTGGTGACGGGATGGTTCCGGTAGACTTACGCACATAGGTTGCGCCACCCAAGTTGGTAGATCCACCCCCAACACGCCCACCATCCTGATTTCCTCGTCCCACCTCATTTCGGCCAGATGAGTGACGAGTATCAACTCGTCCTCGGTAGTTCCCTCCACGGTTCCGTCCATTAGCCGTGTAAGAACCCGTGTTGAAACTGCCAAACTGCCCACCATTGCCATCTTGCCAGCCCCCAAACTGTCCACCATTGCCTCCGTACTGTCCACCATTGCCACCGTACTGCCCAACATTGCCACCAAACTGCCCACCATTGCCATTGACCTGACCATCATTGCCATAGCCAGCAAAATTTTGCCAGCCCCCAAATTGATCTCCATTACCTCCATATCCACGGCCACCGCCTCGACCAGATCCCTGGCCCGCCGTCCCACTAGGTCCGCCAACTTCATAGTTGTTAAAACCTGCAGGCGGCGGAAAACCATTGCCGTATCCATTGCCGCCATTCCGAGAGAAGTTGTTCCCACCCCTTCCACCAAAGCCTCCTCCACGGTCAAAACCACCTCGGCCACCCCCTCGATTCGCCATGGAAACCAAAGGAGCCGGAGTAGATGAGTGTTCCCACGTAAACCCTAGCCGCCGCCTCCTATCCCGAAAGGAGAAGACGAGACGGGGAAAAGAGTCAGCTAGCGATCGGGACAGACCCTGATCGACGTCAAGACCCTCTCGGTCCAATTTTCGTGTCCGTGACACAAACGGGCCACCATGCATATTGGGCCACACCCGGCCCATTTGTCTTGGCATCGATCTCTCGAAATTCAAATTTCGAGATCCGATCGCGCCGACAGGCCTCGCCGGCGACACCGCCACACCAACAGTGGCACGCCGCCGGGCATCACGCCTCCGAAGGACCAACGTCCAATCCCCAGAATGTTGCCCATCGGGATCTACATCCACAGTTGGAGGCATCACCGGCAACTTCAAAGAAGAAACCACCCTCGATCGATGAGATGCCGAGCCAAAAGCGCTCGTGATCCTGGATCTCGGTGGAGAGACATACCTCGCCGGCGACGAGTCCCGAAGCACCCTCGCCGCCCAACGTTGCCGTTTGATCTTTGCCTCCCTCTTGGAGCGCTTCTTCTCGCACAAGGATCGGAACGCATCACTCTCCGGTGTCGCACACCAGTAGCTTAGCGAACGATCCGAAGCCGCTGCATCTTCATCTTCCACGTCGGAGATGTCCGAGGTTAAAGCCCAGAACCGGCCCCTCTCCGGCGAGAAGAGATCACCGCCATCTCCAGATTCCGCCGAGCCGGCGGACGGGTCCTGGACCGGGTCGCCCACCGAGCCGCCACCCTCGCCGCCTCTCATAGCTTTAGTCACGCAGCGGAAACGAAAAGCGATCGCTGTTAGTGACATGCCAGCTAGATCTTATGGAGGTATATATACATATGTTGCACACCCTGAATTGTGATCGTCGTCGTCGTCCATGGCTATTCCCTTTCTTCTCTAATTTTCGTATAGCTAGTCTTCTGAATTAACTACCAGAATAAGAGGAAGATCTTGGGAGGAAAGGAGGAGAGAGATGGGGAGAGGGGTGAGCATGCTGACGATGGCGCGGGCGGCGTGGGCGGGGGTGCGGTACACGGTGGTGGTGCCGCTGCTGCAGGTGGCCGTCTACCTCTGCGCCGCCATGTCCCTCATGCTCTTCTGCGAGCGCCTCTACATGGGCGTCGTCGTCGCGGGGCTCTGGCTCAACCGCCGCCGCCACAGACTACTTGGTCGCAGCAGGAAGGGGAGGGATGCCGACGCCGAGGACGACAGCAAGCTGGACGACGACCTGGAGGCCGGTGGCGCGGAGCGGCCCACGGTGCTCGTCCAGATACCCATGTTCAACGAGAAGCAGGTTCGTTTTGTTGTCACTCACTCTGTGATATGCCGTTACTGCATGATCCATCCATCATATGCAGTGGAGGTAGCTGTGTGATCTTTGTTGTTTCTTCATGTGAAAGCTGCTTTACTTACAGCTTCTGTGTTTCCAGTGTGCACATATATTTCGTCTCAACATGCATATGCATGCTTTACAACTGTCTTTGTTCTAGTTTGGTAAAGTGCGTACAATACATAGGTGTATTTGCTACAGCCGACAGGCAAAAAAGGTCAACTCTAGTACTAGCCGGTAGTGACGGCACACACATGACAATCATCGTGTCTCTGTCTGCAGGTGTACCGTTTGTCGATCGGGGCGGCGTGCGGGCTGTGGTGGCCGGCGGAGAAGCTGGTGAACCAGGTGCTGGACGACTCGACGGACGCCGCGGTCCGGTCGCTGGTGGAGGCGGAGTGCCGGCGGTGGGCGAGCAAGGGCGTGCGCGTCCACTACGAGAACCGCAGCAACCGCAACGGCTACAAGGCAGGCGCCATGCGTGAGGGGCTCAAGAAGCACTACGCCAGGGACTGCGTCTTCGTGGCCGTCTTCGACGCCGACTTCCTCGGCCGCACCGTGCCCGTCCTCCAGGCCGACCCGGCCGTGGCCCTGGTGCAGGCGCGGTGGCGCTTCGTCAACGCCGACGAGTGCATCCTCACACGGATCCAGGAGATGTCCCTGGACTACCACTTCTCCGTGGAGCAGGAGGTGGGCTCCGCCTGCCACGCCTTCTTCGGCTTCAACGGCACAGCGGGGGTGTGGCGGGTGCAGGCCCTGGCCGACGCCGGCGGGTGGAAGGACCGCACCACCGTGGAGGACATGGACCTGGCTGTCAGGGCCAGCATGTGAGGGGCTGGAAGTTCGTCTACGCCGACGACGTCAGGGTCCGCAACGAGTTGCCCAGCAGCTTCAAGGCGTACCGGTACCAGCAGCACCGCTGGTCGTGCGGCCCCGCCAACCTGATGAGGAAGATGTTCTGGGAGATCGTCACTAGCAGGCAGGTCTCTGCCCGGAAGAAGCTTCATGTCCTCTACGGCTTCTTCTTCGTCAGGAAGGTCGTCGTGCACCTCGTCACCTTCCTCTTCTACTGCGTCGTCATCCCGGCCTGCGTGCTCGTGCAGGGGGACGTCCACCTCCCCAAGTACGTCGCAATGTACGTGCCCGCCATCATCACCCTACTCAACGCCATCTGCACCCCCAGCCCCAGGTCATGGCATCTCCTCGTCTTCTGGATCCTCTTTGAGAACGTCATGTCCATGCACCGCTCCAAGGCCACCATCATCGGCCTCTTCGAGGCAAGCCGAGCAAACGAGTGGGTCGTCACCGAGAAGCTCGGATCATCTTCTACCACCACCACCACAACGACCATGGCCACCAAGAAGAAGAACCAAAACCAGGGGAGCTTCTATGCGCCCGAGATCCTCATGGGCCTCTGCCTTCTCTACTGCGCCATCTACGACATCATCTTCGGCCATGACCACTTCTACGTCTACCTGATCATGCAGTCCGCAGCCGCCTTCGTCGTCGGGCTCGGCTATGTTGGCTCCCAATAATACCTAATACATACTTGCACTGCATATGCTCCTAGTTTGTTTGTTTGTTTGTTCCAGGACCAAATCAAACTTCGGCAGTTACTGTTGATATATGCATTTGCACGTACAGAAACAAAAAAATAATCGCTTCATAGCGACATAGACAGGAAGAGAATCGAGATGACATACCATTCTCAAAGGATTTCTATATATATGATGTGAATGGCACAACTTACAATTGTTGCAGAAGGAAGATGATAAAAGAAGACGAAAGCGACACGGTTTGTTTGTTCCAATGCCAAATCAAACATCTAGTACCTTCGACAGCTACTGTTGATATATGCATGACTCATATTCAGACATTTACATGTACAGAAACAGAAAATAATAGTTTCAGAGCCACATGGGGAGGAATCAAAATCAAATATGGACAACAGCATTCTCTCAGCCTCAGCAAAAGATTTCTATATATGACATGAATGGCACAACTTACAATTGTTGCAGAAGGAGGACCATCAAAGGAACATAAACAAAAATGAAGAAATGGGGCCCATGGTTTTGGAAGAAAACCTTTCCAATCGGCTAACAATTACTCCAGTTCGCCTGCCTTGACCTCAAATTCTTCTCTGGTTGATAGTATCTTCACACGAACCATGCCTCGCTCCCACTCTGATTTCCCAACCAAAATCAGCCTGCTCGCATTTATCCTCTCTGCATGTTTAAACACCCTGCAGGCACAGCAGTTAAAACAAACTAATCAGAGGTAGGTCCAGTAGCAAAATCCAACGCAGAAACGTCCATACAGAAACAAATGAGAGGTAATACCATTTCAGACGCTTGTCTTTGTCGTGTCTTGGATCATGTACACCGGGAGTAAAGGATACCCCCTTTTTAGGTTCGGTATGGGGCGCGAAGGAGGCTGAGGAACATCTTCTACCCGGGGACTTCGTCTACGCTCGAGATCTACGTGCTAGCAAGCATCACAGAGACACAAGGAGTTTACCCAGGTTGAGGCCGCCCGGAGGCTAACCGCCCTACTCCTGCATGTCTGGATTGAGAGGTATATCATGGTGTATCTTTACAATGGTGGTCGCGGGTGAGAACCCGGGAGGTGTCGGCTAGAGGTTGAAGACAAGCAGATCCTGGCCCGGAGGAGATCACCTCTCGTCTAACCTACTCTTGGACTTGTCCGCTACCTAGCCTAGCCTCCAACTTGCGTGTCTTCCTCCTTTCCCTTGGGTGCCTCGGCCCTCCTTTTATAGGCTAAGGGGATACCACAGGTGCACCCTTGGGGCCGGAGGGGTTTTGGCGGGAATACCCCTCCGTGTTCTCCTTAGGAGGTGACGTGGCCTCCTCTCGTCCAAGTATTCTTCTCAGAGGGGGTAGGTGAGTCCACCCACCTTTTCCAGGGAGGGCGGACAGAGGCTGACAGCTTTTTTGCCTCCGCCCCCCTTTTGGCGCCTCCATCTTCTTGGCGCCCAAGTCTTCTAGGAGCTTCCAGCCGGGGCTAGCAAGCTTATCCTCATCGCGCGCTGCAGGTTGGTTCCCGGGGATGAGTCTGGCCTCCTGCCGGGCGTCGGGGTCCCCGGGACCTCCACGCCTACTTCCGGGTCGAGGGGGCCCCGGAGGGTCCCCGGATTCCTTGCCTTGTTTGTTGATGCCGCGTGCGACGAGACGCCGTGGGGCAGATGGGGGGCCCATCTACCAGTCTTGTGCCTTGGCCTTGAGTGCCTTCTTGGTGGGCCCACCGCACTTTGACCGCATCAGGGAAACCCTGTAATGCCCCGAGGTTTTTCCCCAAATTAGATTTTGCTTGTTTTTCTTTTTGCATCATCATGACATCAGCATCATCGCATCGCATGTTTTTGTCCGCAAAAATTATTTTTATTAAACCCTATTTTTATTTTTCTAAAATTGTCAGAAAAGTTTTACCGAGACAGTCGTCTCCGTTTTAAAAATTAATTGCCAAATTTAATTTGAAAAATAAAAATGTTTTGAGAATTGCGAGAGAGTAGCCCAAACCCTGGCCCAAGCCCATCTAACCCCAAACCCTAGGGTTTCCCCTGGCAGTTTTGTTTTCCCACCCCCTGGGTTTTTGTAGCCACCCTCCTCTCTTTTTGCGTTTTCGCGATCGCGCCCTTCCACCTCTTCTCTTTTTCTTTTTCCCCCTCCCTTTTCTTTTCTTTCTCTCTTTTTCTTCCTCTCTCTCTTTTCTTTTTCTCTCTCTCTCTCCCGTGCTCTCTTCCTTCCCGAGCCCGCTCGATCCCCTCCACCCCGCCGGCGCCTCCTCCACCGCGTGCTCAGCTCCGCCCCGCCCGGCTCCACCTCCGGCCGGCCCGCCTCCGCCCGCCGGTCTGCTGCCCCGCGCCTCCTCCGATTCCTGCCCGCATCTTCTCCCCTGTCCCCGAGCTCACCACCTCCACCCCGCACCTCACCTCCCCTGCCGTCCCCTCTTCCTCCTTCCCTTCTACCTCCGGCCGCCACCTCCCTCCCTGCTCCATCCCGACCACGCGCAGCCGCCGTCCTCGCCTTCTGTCTCCTCCGTCGGCGGCCCCTTCCTCCTCTCTCTGCTGCTCCTCTTCCCGGCCGGCTCTCCCCGGGGCTCCTCCCCGTGCTCGACCCGAGCTCTGCCCAGTCGCGCCGCCCCAGCTCCTCTCCTCCCTCACCACCGGCCCACTGCTCCTCCTCTCCGCCGAGCTCTTTCCCCATCCGTGCTCCTGGTCACCCGGTTCGTGCCCTGCCATGGCCGCTCCCCCTTTGCTCCCGTGAGTGCTGCTGCTGCACGTGCGTGCTCTGCCCGTGCAATCTCCGTTACCGTCCCCGACGTCCGGCTCCGTACCGTGCGTGTGCGTGCTCCTGCCCGAGTCCATCCCCGTTGACCTCGCTGTGGTGTGCTTCGTGACACCGTGTTCCCCGATGGTTCCCGTTTTCTTTCCCCGACGCGTTCCCCCGTCGTGAAGCGCCTCTTTTCCCCGTCGTGACGGTTCCCCGATGCAGTTTCCCGATCTGCGTCCCCGTCGTGAAGCCGTTCCCCGATTCCGTTCCCCAATCCCGCTCCCGTCGTAAAGCCATTTCCGTTCCCCGTCGTGAAGCAGTTTCCCGAGTTGCCCATTTCCCGTTGTGAATCGGTCCCCGACGACAAGTTCCCCGTGTGCGTCCCCGGTGCCGTGCTACGACAAGGTCGACGACCGTGGATGCGCCAAGTTCTTCCCCGACCGGAACCCGCCGAGTTCTCCGATGCCGTGATCCCCGACGCCCCGGACCCCGTCGACCCCGAAGCCCGGAACGCCAAGGTCCGCCACGACGATGACCCGAGTACGACTACTTCCACGACGTCGACTACCTCGACTACATCGACTCCGGATGAACGACTACTTCAACTACTTCGACTACAACGACTACTTCGACTACTTCCGCTCCAAATCCGAAGTTTCTCGTTCCCGATGTGCGACCCCAACCCTAAACCCCTATATGCCATATATATATGCGATATCTTATAAAATCATGCATCATTAATTAACCTCACACCCTTATCCATTTAGTCGAATTAAATCAATTTAATTATGGGATTTGTCCGGTGCATCTATATTTCGCACCGATCCCATTTAAATGATTTGCCATGTGTTAGGGAATAAAATTGGACAACCTTTAATTTGTCATGCATCATGTCATCAACATGCCACTTCTTTTGCCGTAGTAGTAAAATGCATTTTTGCGTCTTCCAGTGTTCGTTGTTTATTCGGGAATAGGACGTTGAGTTGATGTGAGCAACGACAAGTTCTGCTAACTCTACCGGATTGCAGGCAAGTGATACTCCCTTGCTATCTTTGCTTGTATTCTGTCTCTTACACGTCCTATCTTTTGTTCCTTGCTAGCCTTATGTCACGATGCTTGTGTCCCGTTCCTATTTGCATGTTTACCTTGCAGCCATGATATAACCACACCTCCACATCCTATTAGCCTGTTGCTTGTTTACCTTGTTGGCCTTGCGAGTCGTAGTGCATGCTTAGGTGCTTTGCTTCAGTCCTGTTATCTTTTTGTCTAGTCTTGTTCTAACATGGTATCTAGACTCAACTAAAATGGTAATCTTTAATTTCTGTTGCGATGGGAATAACTTATTAAAGATAAGGCACCGGCGGAAGGCCAATCGTGGTGATTTGTTCTGCTAGTGTCGCCTAGGACCCGAGTTCTTTTCCGCTGATCCAAGACTGAGCGCACTAACCACATGTGGGAGTTCTATGGGCCTCCCTGCAATCTATTACCGGATCCTCAAACTTGTCCAGGATGCCACAAGTAGTTTGGGTGTTTCGTAGATCTTGCGGTACGTTCATTTATCGAGTGTGGAAGGAGGGGCAATCGTATGAGTGTTCCCTCCCGAAGCCGTCCACGCAACGGTTAGGCCCACCGCGAAGCTTCGGCCGGACTCTCAAGGTGGATCAGTCCTAGCTAGGTGGCTCCCTGGACTTGTTTGTAGTGAAGGGAAGTATTGCGTCGAAACCTCCACCGGTACACCTCTAAGCGAGAGTTTCGATGCGTGTGGGTTCATTGGTGCATCCCTGCAGGGTTAAATCTTTTCGAAAAGCCGTGTCCGCGGTTATGGACGACTTGGTGAAATGCGCTGGCTAAAAAGATCATAGACAACTTGCACCTAATAATTATAACTTGACTAGTAAGATAGATTACTTGAATAATAACTCATAAAATTTGTCCACCGTGTGAGTGCCCGGACTTCTTCCTCGTGGGTTGAGGATACGAGGGAGTCGTTTTAGGGCGGGATTGTTTGGTGATAGAATAGTTGGTTCCTCTTTTGCGCTCTCTTACCTTGTCTCTGCTAGACGAAGTTGTAGCGTGTCTCTATAGTTGTTAGTGCTGCTTGCCGCCGCCTCAATCGCTAACCCTCTTCCCCCGGAATTCCAGCTTTGATATCTTGTGAGTATTACTTGCCAGTACTGTTTTATAGTACTGACCCCTTCGGAGCTGCTATTCCAATGCAGCCAAACAGGTTTGAAGTCTGACGACGTTAGCTTGGGAATCCCTCCGGCTTGGCCTGGGCAGGGATATGGTGCCTTCGTTTATCTTCAGGACTCTTAGTCCAATTTGTTTCTTGTCCGTAGCCGGACGCTACCCGCTTCCGTTGTTATTTGGATCTTTGTATTGTATCTTTGCTCTTGAATCGGTGAGTCGTTGTTGTATATATGTTCTTTTGTGGGTTCCATCGAGAACTGTTGTAATGTTATCACAATTCCACCCGCATAACGTGTGTGCTGCGACGTGCACGTTATGCCTGGTGGGCGTCCTTTAGGATCGTTATTATGCGGATTTTGGCGGAAATCGCTAAGTCTACATAGTACCGATCTTGGGGCGTTACAAAGTGGTATCAGAGCTCTGGTTTTTCGATACCCCGCTGGTCCAGTCTGCCTGTAGGATACCCTAGCTAATGGTCGTTGTTTGTAGAGTGTCCAAACTATTTTACTAAAAGTTATTTGAAAATATCTCATTAGGACTCTTGTTTACTCCTTACCTCTATTCTATTCCTCCTCTTACCTTATGTATTTTAAATCTTCTCTCTCATCTATCTTCCGGTTATAGAATCTTTGTGGGTGAACGATCTCTGCCTTCTATCCTAATAGGTTCGATCTTCGGAAGGATCTCGACAGACGGACATCGCCATCGACGTGAGCAAGAACCTCTTGTTAGTGGTGTCGAGAAGATCAACATGGAGCGAGAAGATTCGATAGTTTACCTTGCTCTTCTTCTCCCCGACGGTAGCGTGGATCTCGGGGCGAGATCCCTTGTTAGTGGTGTCGGTTGTAATGCCCCGGGGTTTTTCCCCAAATTAGATTTTGCTTGTTTTTCTTTTTGCATCATCATGACATCAGCATCATCGCATCGCATGTTTTTGTCCGCAAAAATTATTTTTATTAAACCCTATTTTTATTTTTCTAAAATTGTCAGAAAAGTTTTACCGAGACAGTCGTCTCCGTTTTTAAAAATTAATTGCCAAATTTAATTTGCAAAATAAAAATGTTTTGAGAATTGCGAGAGAGTAGCCCAAACCCTGGCCCAAGCCCATCTAACCCCAAACCCTAGGGTTTCCCCTGGCAGTTTTGTTTTCCCACCCCCTGGGTTTTTGTAGCCACCCTCCTCTCTTTTTGCGTTTTCGCGATCGCGCCCTTCCACCTCTTCTCTTTTTCTTTTTCCCCCTCCCTTTTCTTTTCTTTCTCTCTTTTTCTTCCTCTCTCTCTTTTCTTTTTCTCTCTCTCTCCCGTGCTCTCTTCCTTCCCGAGCCCGCTCGATCCCCTCCACCCCGCCGGCGCCTCCTCCACCGCGTGCTCAGCTCCGCCCCGCCCGGCTCCACCTCCGGCCGGCCCGCCTCCGCCGCCGGTCTGCTGCCCCGCACCTCCTCCGATTCCTGCCCGCATCTTCTCCCCTGTCCCCGAGCTCACCACCTCCACCCCGCACCTCACCTCCCCTGCCGTCCCCTCTTCCTCCTTCCCTTCTACCTCCGGCCGCCACCTCCCTCCCTGCTCCATCCCGACCACGCGCAGCCGCCGTCCTCGCCTTCTGTCTCCTCCGTCGGCGGCCCCTTCCTCCTCTCTCTGCTGCTCCTCTTCCCGGCCGGCTCTCCCCGGGGCTCCTCCCCGTACTCGACCCGAGCTCTGCCCAGTCGCGCCGCCCCAGCTTCTCTCCTCCCTCACCACCGGCCCACTGCTCCTCCTCTCCGCCGAGCTCTTTCCCATCCGTGCTCCTGGTCACCCGGTTCGTGCCCTGCCATGGCCGCTCCCCCTTTGCTCCCGTGAGTGCTACTGCTGCACGTGCGTGCTCTGCCCATGCAATCTCCGTTACCGTCCCCGACGTCCGGCTCCGTACCGTGCGTGTGCGTGCTCCTGCCCGAGTCCATCCCGTTGACCTCGCTGTGGTGTGCTTCGTGACACCGTGTACCCCGATGGTTCCCGTTTTCTTTCCCCGACGCATTCCCCCGTCGTGAAGCGCCTCTTTTCCCTGTCGTGACGGTTCCCCGATGCAGTTTCCCGATCTGCGTCCCCGTCGTGAAGCCGTTCCCCGATTCCGTTCCCCGATCCCGCTCCCGTTGTAAAGCCATTTCCGTTCCTCGTCATGAAGCAGTTTCCCGAGTTCCCCATTTCCCGTCGTGAATCGGTCCCCGACGACAAGTTCCCCGTGTGCGTCCCCGGTGCCGTGCTACCACAAGGTCGACGACCGTGGATGCGCCAAGTTCTTCCCCGACCAGAACCCGCGCGAGTTCTCCGATGCCGTGATCCCCGACGCCCCGGACCCCGTCGACCCCGAAGCCCGGAACGCCAAGGTCCGCCACGACGACGACCCGAGTACGACTACTTCCACGACGTCGACTACCTCGACTACATCGACTCCGGATGAACGACTACTTCAACTACTTCGACTACAACGACTACTTCGACTACTTCCGCTCCAAATCCGAAGTTTCTCGTTTCCGATGTGCGACCCCAACCCTAAACCCCTATATGCCATATATATATGCGATATCTTATAAAATCATGCATCATTAATTAACCTCACACCCTTATCCATCTAGTCGAATTAAATCAATTTAATTATGGGATTTGTCCGGTGCATCTATATTTCGCACCGATCCCATTTAAAATGATTTGCCATGTGTTAGGGAATAAAATTGGACAACCTTTATGTGGGGACCCCGGACTAGCCGTCCGAAATACCCTTGTGCCTACATCAGCGATCCCATGATAAGTGTGTCGCTGAGCACAATCAAACTGGTAATCAAGGAACATCCATAATTATCGAAGGGTATATACTTACTTGATTGAAGTCATACTCTTCAATAGGTACTTGCAGCGGAAATCACCATACAGCGTGGAGCCCAAGTCATTCGCCTTAACCCTACAGGCAACTGACTGGGAAGCGCCCTAGCTCGCATTGACGTCATTCCTTCTCCTCCTTCAAGCTACTCTTCCTTAAAATCTGGCTAAGACAATAGCCAGGGACGAAACCAATATGAGTACAATGGGGATTGTACTCGCAAACTACTCCTCTACTGAGTATGCACCAGTTTTAAGTTGTTTCCTATAGCACTTTTAGTTATTACTCTACCTCTATATCTTCGTTGAAAAAGGTAAGAAGGGATTCACTACTATCTTTAGAGAGAATCACTATTTTACTATTTATCCAAAACTCCTCCTTTTTCCCGACCATGACTCATCATGGTCCCTTTGTACCTCCACAACTCATACCACTCCAGCTGGTATAGTTGGGTAACAACATTTCCACTTTTCCATCTCTTGCATATTTTATCAAAAACTTTTGCTTTTGCACATGGTCTAGTAGGGCCTCCCAACTGTCCATATCCGAGGACTCGGCTATTCGAATAGTTTTACCCTCTGTAGAGGTAGCACGCTTTTCCCACACCCATCCGGTAGCTCATCGTGTCTGCCACGTCCCGCCATACAAGGTGTATGCGAAGTTGAGCCACCGGCCATAGCCTTTCCTTTGCTCATGCTAGTATAGGACCCTGCCCTTACGATTTCACCATTCCTTCAACACCTAGTACAGGATCCCCCGTCGAGGAACCTAGATGTAAGGACTCGCAGTTTTGCCCGGCGAGCACGAAGCTCTTCAATCCCGCAAGCCAACATATTGCCGGGACCCAGGTCAGGGGTTAGAGTCGCCATACTCATCCCCTCATGCATAACGGAGTCGTCTCCGTCGATGAGGTATCCAGTACTAACACGAGCAAATTATATGACTACGCCCGTTCCCATATTTGGGTAGATGTGGTCGCACAGATTATCGGCTGGTCGACGTAAGTACTAGGACATAATGTGCATTTTTTTATAAACAACTCCCTTTATCACTTCTCCACTTTAACACCGATAACTCGGCATTTTCTCATCAACTAGGTACTTTAAAAAGGAGTTTGGAATAATCATATTTTTCCCATCCTATAGTCTTAAGTATCTACTCCACATTCTACATAGGGTGATAAAGCAGTTTTCATATACTTTGTGAAAAGGCTTTTCAGAAAATCAATACCACTACTTTAGGAACTTGCATGTGATTAAATTAGAGGTATGTAAATGCAAGCTCAGCGAAGTAGCTTGCCTGTTTTCAGCATAATGTCCCTGGACTTCTCCTCACTGATAAAAGAAATAAACTCTGATTCTTCTCCAATAAATCCTTTCCAATATCACCCAGGTAGCGTTTATATCTAGCGTCGCAAAAAGGAAAGAACACAATCAACACACAGTAGGACACTCCAACAACAATCATCAAGCAATTACTAACAAACAACAATCATGATGGAAAACTATTAGTTAACAACCAAGTTTGGCAGTCACCTCACTACTCATGTTTATAAAAATATGGTTAAAGTTGTGATTAAGCATCTTTATTTAAACAGGAAATACTTCAGACAAAAGTTAAGTTACCAACTCTTTTCTGTAATTCAAAATATTTTACCACGCTAAAGTAGAGATATTACTAGATTCTCACTTAAAGACCACCAAGTTTAACAAGCAAGGTAGTCATATTAATTACACAGAAATGATCTAACCTAAGAATAAACAAGCAATACATACATTATCAAACTACTCAATCAAGCATCACAACCAATCTCAAACATCACACATAGCTACTGCACTCACAAAGCAACACAATTTGATTTCAATTTAATTTAATTATCTATTATTTAATTGTGTCACAATTGAGGCAGAAACTAGGGTTTCATGTTTAATTGCATAACTTGTGTTCTGTTGGGCACAAAAATATGAACTAAAATTCTACAGATAGCTACTGATGTATAGAAAACAACCCAATTGGATTTAACTCAATTTGAGTTATTAAACTCCCTGTATAAATGTTTTAATCCAGAATGCTAGTTTTCTTGTTTTTGCTACAACTCAAGTTAATTGTATTCAAAAATTAAATCCTCTTAGGGATAACTAGTATTGCTTAAATGTGAGCTAACAAAATTGGTTTGACCTCATTTGGATTAACAGGGTATTAGAAACAAACAAGTTTAGGTTTTATACCTTCTATGGCATTTTGAATATCATTATTTATTTATAAATCTAAATTGGGTGAAACCACTTTAGTGAGTTAGATAATTTCATAAACTTTCCAGAACATTTTCATTTTCTATTTTTAGATTCTTAGATCTCGAGATATTAGTTTTCAAAGTCTTGATCAATTTTCTGACAGAAAATTCACCCTTTTAAGCTTAACAACTAGCACACTTGTCATTTTTATTTTGATTTAGGGAAATGTCCAACATGATCATGGCCTGCATCTATGTGAAGATGGCATATTCTTCTAGCTACAAGATTTTAGTTTGCTATTTTTAGGCCTCTGGTTAAGTAGAAATTTGTATGGGAAATGAGTTATGTCTATTATTTCATGTGGGGTACTAAACTGATTAGCTATCTTCTTCATCTTAAATCTTTTTCACAGTTTTTATTTCGGGGTTCTCAGTTCTTGTTCATGGCCGTATACTCACTATACTAACATGTCATGCCAAGACAAACTCCTAAATAATTTTAGGGAAATTAATATCATCAGCTAAAAACAGAACTAAATGTCTGTTTCAGAAATTTCTCTGGAACAGACAGAACATAGCCACTTTGCCTATCTATTCGAGGATGCTAGGCTAGTTATTTTGGAAATCTAAAAGTTGCATCTGAATCTATGAAACTAGGTCCTTCCAACCATTCAAAGATTTCAAATTTTGGTGGGGCAGATTTCTCAGAAAATGCTTGCCAAAGTGGCTACTCTATACGGTTTCCAACACTTAGCAGTTTCAGCAGGAAATCAAAACGGGCGGGAACTGACCAGGGCCGTTGATCTGCAATCCGACGGCCCACGGCCATCTTCCTCAGCCCGACGGGGCAGAGAACAGGGAGAGAGAGGGAGCGGCCGGGGAGGGCACCTGCCGGCGGCGAGGGACTCCGGGGCGGCTTGGGGTTGAGGGAGGGTGGTCGGGGCAGCTCCTGGGTGGCGGTGGCGTCGCCGAAGACGCACCACCGCGGAGTCACGGTGCGGTGGCCGAACAGCTCGGGTTCGAGCTCCGGCTGCTCCTCCGCTGCACCTGGGTGGAAGGGGTGTGGTATGGTGGTGGTGTGGTGAGGGTAGTGGCCGAGAGGGGGCGTTTTATAGGCGGGGGAGGCTCGGGCTCGTGGCCGGCAAGGGAGAGGCGCGTGCGTGCATGGGCTGCGTGCGGGCGAGCTTGGTCGGCGTCGTGCGGGGCAAGGGAGGCACGGGCGCGGCGCCAGGGGGTCAAGGGGAGTGTCGCGCGTGCCGTGGTGGTCGGGTGCGTCTCGGGCGGGTGTGTGTCGGCCGGGGTGGTCGCGGTAAAGTGCGCCCGCAAGGTGTTCGACGCCTGGTCGGCCGGCAGTCCACCGGCGAATGCGGCCAGGGGGAGGGCCAGGAGCAAGGAGCTCAAGTTGGGGAGCATCTAGGGAGCAAGGGGCAGCTCCAGGACGTGCTGGCTTGGGGTTTTGGTGCCGGTTTGGAACAAGTGAGCATGGGGGTGGCCATCTCCATGCCATAGGTGTTCTAGGGTTAGGTTTAGGTCATGGGGATGCTTGGGCTTGTCCAGAAGGTGCAGGGGAGTGCTGGGTGGGTGCTGGACATGAGGGAGACAAAGTTAGGGCAAGTGTGGGCTGCCATTTGAATATAGGGGTGTAGGGCACCATTTAACACTATGTGACACTATTTGTATTTTAATGGCAAAAGAAAAAGGAGAGAAAGCAAGTGTGCAAATGCTGTGGGGGTTAAGTATAGGTGTTGGTGATTTTTGGTGCTATGATGGAATTTATTTGATAAGTGCATCATAGCACATTTTGTGATTTGGTAAGATTAAAGAAAGAAATAGAAATGCGAATTTAGATTTTTGAAAATATATTTTGAAGAGGGAAGAAATATTAGAGCAAAGTGGGAGTGAGCACTATGTCACCCCACTGATTTCTGGTTTAAGAGAAAATATTAATTTCTCACTTGGAGAAATTTGTTTGTCACTTGTCACCTGATTTTATGTGTTGATGTTTTCATTTTGTTTCTTTTCCTTCCTTCATAATTTTATTTAGCAAACACCCACATCAAGCAACAAAACACAACAATATTCACATCACACCCATGACCACACAATTCAAACAACATGAATTAATCTCACCATCAATTCCATAATTCACAATACTATATTATAAAAATGATCACACTCAATTATGACAAGATGTTATTTATAAAATATCCCACTCATAACTTAATAATTTTCAAAAAGTTTGAGAATGGAAATATGTGGGATTACATATTTCCCACTAGTGTTATTTTCAAATGGAGTGGAAAATAGAGTTTATAAAATGGGAGTTGCATACACATGCAAAATATAAAGGTTGATAATTAAATAGGAGATAACATATAGGTCTCCATATTTTTGGGGAACACATAATTTTTGGAAATACTTTTACTTTCTCAACTAAAGGGTATTTTATTTGCTGCTGAAATCAAACCTCATTGAAATAGACTTTGGCCAAAATAAGATTAGAAAAGATATATGGAATCTTCTCTTGTCATAAGGTGAGCACAAGTTAATATCTTCCTGATATTGTCGCCTTACGAGGGTTGCAGGAGAGGGCGCGTGGTTTTCAGGGTGTGTCGAGTCTACGTACTCGACTCTCTCCGGTTTTTTTTTTTCTAGTTAGAAGAAGAATGTTAAAAACGTCTAAGTTTGTCTAGACTTGCTTGGTGGTTGGTGTTGTCCACAGCAGGTGCTTACGTCGTTTGATTCTTCTGCGTATTCCATTGGTTATTGGTCTTCATGCTTGTCCTTCTTCAGCTGAACAAAAGGAGGAACTTCATTGCTGACTTCCCTGGTTCTTGAGCTTAATGAAGCGTTGGTAAGAATCTTAAGAAGTACAGTCTAGATTATCGAGCTTCCAGATGAATCTAAATGTCAGTTTCAAGGACCCTAAAGGTAGGCGGTTTGGTCTGCTGTTCGACGAGGGTACAAGGGTCGCGTTCTCATTTAACCTTAAAGTTAGAGAAATAGCTTCATGTTAACATTCGATATTCGTGCCTTCTTGAATCCTCCTTCGGTGTGATTGGTCGAGCCAGGTTGAAAAGGATGATTTCTCGATAGGTAGCGTTGACGGTGCTTGCTTCCTGTTTCAATTCCGCACAGATGGTCTCCAGTGTTGATCGACTTCGGCCTTGATGATGGCGATCTTCTTACTACCAACTATATAGGATTCTTCCTCTCTTTTTGTCAAAACTTGCGGTTAGATAAGGCCAGTTAGTACGGTCACAAACCGGGGTTAGATGTTAATCTAGAATTTGGTAAGTTGGTTCAAAAAGTCACGGCTTAATGGACCTTAGAAAATTAGTGAAGAATCTTCACACCAGTTGTTTTCCAAATAGGTACCTTTGACTTTCTTGTTTCGACTAGTTGAGCTGGGTTGAACTAGGATTGTTGTTCGGCAGATGACGTCGATGGCGTCCTTTTTTCCTGGGGTAACTTCATGTTGACGATCTTTGAAGTTGGTTTCCTTCGGGTTGGTTGGTGGCAATCTCCCTTGGATGAGTCTTGCGCTTGAGGCTTCATATAATCTTCAGAAAATCAGCGGCAGGCTAGGGTTCTCATCCATCTTTCCCAAGTTTGCGGTGATAGGTAGGAGTTAGTCGAGGTTTTTTTTTTGGTTTTATTTCACGGGACAAATTTGGGTGGGTCAAACCTAGCAAGGTTAGCGCAAGGTATTAAGGTGCCACTAACTACTCGTCAAGTGGGTAGGTACATGATCCTCTTTGAACCCCATCATTACCGTCAGTCTCTGAGCTCGAATCTTCATAGTAACTCTGATGCACTCCTTGAGTTCCTCTAGTTACCCATTTAGATGAGTCTCCTTATGTCCTCGTTTCACGTCAAGGTTGGTGGTCCTAGAGGATTAGTTGGCACTATCATGGACTTGAGTCAGACGTTAACCTAAAGTTAGATGCGATAAGTCGGTGGGGTATTCTTGTAAATTCACAAGTTAATTTTGTGAGGTGGGGGCTCGTGTCTTCACGAGGTTGGCGTACACTTGCAGTTTCCTTCAAGATCTTGACGCACTTGCTCCAGATGGTGCATGAAGTCCATGGGCTGACTTGCCGGTTAGGTTACAAAACTTTTCGGCTATTTGGCTAAGGATCGGGGGTCTTTTGTATCTTGCGGAACGGTCAGATCTTGAGATGAGAGGGAAAATTAGTTTAGAAAGATTTTCCTTGGCGGGTTTACATCCGCAACAAGGTACAACTATGGCGAAGAGTTAAAAATTGTTCTTTTTTTTTCGTTAGGTGGCAAAAGGGAAACTAAACTTTCCTTTTTATCAAAACTCCTTTTCCATCTCACAAACAACACACAAGCAGAGTTCACACAAGCAAGGTGCACACAGGTATGTCTAGTACCAACGGACTTCTAATACTCGTGGTAGCCGGGGTAACCAAAGTTCCTATCATGAGTTTTTCCTAGGGGTCTTTGTCGAACATTGTTGGTGAAGTCTTCATTTTATCGCCTTAGTCTTCCACTGGAGAAATTGAGGTCGTCGAGGTTGCAACTTGAGTAGAATTGTTGATGTTGAGCTGATGTCTTCGGAGGTTTCTTGCCTTGTTGACATTGATGATCTTGGTATTTGTAGATCAATCGCCTTGATGTTAAATGTTGAGTATTTGTGATGGAACCTTCTTCTCCTTCTGGCTACTGGTCAGTTAGGTCTCACTTGGGTTCATCGTCGAGTATACTCTTGGTTTTGAACGGGTAAGAGATAACAGAAGATTCCTTGAAAAATCTTAAAATAGAGGGGTAAGACGCTGAAATATTTGAGGAGATGAGAGGAGCGAAGCCATTTTTGGACTTCTCTAGATAAAATATATTTTGGTAGAAATATATTTTTTTAACAAAAGTATTTGCTTTCCTAACTAACGTCCATGCTAACTAAGGTCTCCTACAGTCAGGATTGCTCTGATACCAAGTCTGTGGGGACCCCGGACTAGCCGTCCGAAATACCCTTGTGCCTACATCAGCGATCCCATGATCAGTGTGTCGCTGAGCACAATCAAACTGGTAATCAAGGAACATCCATAATTACCGAAGGAATATACTTACTTGATTGAAGTCATACTCTTCAATAGGTACTTGCAGCGGAAATCACCATACAGCGTGGAGCCCAAGTCATTCGCCTTAACCCTACAGTCAACTGACTGGGAAGCGCCCTAGCTCGCATTGACGTCATTCCTTCTCCTCCTTCAAGCTACTCTTCCTTAAAATCTGGCTAAGACAATAGCCAGGGACGAAACCAATATGAGTACAATGGGGATTGTACTCGCAAACTACTCCTCTACTGAGTATGCACCAGTTTAAGTTGTTTCCTATAGCACTTTTAGTTATTACTCTACCTCTATATCTTTGTTGAAAAAGGTAAGAAGGGATTCACTACTATCTTTAGAGAGAATCACTATTTACTATTTATCCAAAACTCCTCCTTTTTCCCGACCATGACTCATCATGGTCCCTTTGTACCTCCACAACTCATACCACTCCAGCTGGTATAGTTGGGTAACAACATTTCCACTTTTCCATCTCTTGCATATTTTATAAAAAACTTTTGCTTTTGCACATGGTCTAGTAGGGCCTCCCAACTGTCCATATCCGAGGACTCGGCTATTCGAATAGTTTTACCCTCTGCAGAGGTAGCACGCTTTTCCCACACCCATCCGGTAGCTCATCGTGTCTGCCACGTCCCGCCATACAAGGTGTATGCGAAGTTGAGCCACCGGCCATAGCCTTTCCTTTGCTCATGCTAGTATAGGACCCTGCCCTTACGATTTCACCATTCCTTCAACACCTAGTACAGGATCCCCCGTCGAGGAACCTAGATGTAAGGACTCGCAGTTTTGCCCGGCGAGCGCGAAGCTCTTCAATCCCGCAAGCCAACATATTGCCGGGACCCAGGTCAGGGGTTAGAGTCGCCATGCTCATCCCCTCATGCATAACGGAGTCGTCTCCGTCGATGAGGTATCCAGTACTAACACGAGCAAATTATATGACTACGCCCGTTCCCATATTTGGGTAGATGTGGTCGCACAGATTATCGGCTGGTCGACGTAAGTACTAGGACACAATGTGCATTTTTTATAAACAACTCCCTTTATCACTTCTCCACTTTAACACCGATAACTCGGCATTTTCTCATCAACTAGGTACTTTAAAAAGAGTTTGGAATAATCATATTTTTCCCATCCTATAGTCTTAAGTATCTACTCCACATTCTACATAGGGTGATAAAGCAGTTCTCATATCCTTTGTGAAAAGGCTTTTCAGAAAATCAATACCACTACTTTAGGAACTTGCATGTGATTAAATTAGAGGTATGTAAATGCAAGCTCAGCGAAGTAGCTTGCCTGTTTTCAGCATAATGTCCCTGGACTTCTCCTCACTGATCAAAGAAATAAACTCTGATTCTTCTCCAATAAATCCTTTCCAATATCACCCAGGTAGCGTTTATATCTAGCGTCGCAAAAAGGAAAGAACACAATCAACACACAGTAGGACACTCCAACAACAATCATCAAGCAATTACTAACAAACAACAATCATGATGGAAAACTATTAGTTAACAACCAAGTTTGGCAGTCACCTCACTACTCATGTTTATAAAAATATGGTTAAAGTTGTGATTAAGCATCTTTATTTAAACATGAAATACTTCAGACAAAAGTTAAGTTACCAACTCTTTTCTGTAATTCAAAATATTTTACCACGCTAAAGTAGAGATATTACTAGATTCTCACTTAAAGACCACCAAGTTTAACAAGCAAGGTAGTCATATTAATTACACAGAAATGATCTAACCTAAGAATAAACAAGCAATACATACATTATCAAACTACTCAATCAAGCATCACAACCAATCTCAAACATCACACATAGCTACTGCACTCACAAAGCAACACAATTTGATTTCAATTTAATTTAATTATCTATTATTTAATTGTGTCACAATTGAGGCAGAAACTAGGGTTTCATGTTTAATTGCATAACTTGTGTTCTGTTGGGCACAAAAATATGAACTAAAATTCTACAGATAGCTACTGATGTATAGAAAACAACCCAATTGGATTTAACTCAATTTGAGTTATTAAACTCCCTGTATAAATGTTTTAATCCAGAATGCTAGTTTTCTTGTTTTTGCTACAACTCAAGTTAATTGTATTCAAAAATTAAATCCTTTTAGGGGTAACTAGTATTGCTTAAATGTGAGTTAAGAAAATTGGTTTGACCTCATTTGGATTAACAGGGTATTAGAAACAAACAAGTTTAGGTTTTATACCTTCTATGGCATTTTGAATATCATTATTTATTTATAAATCTAAATTGGGTGAAACCACTTTAGTGAGTTAGATAATTTCATAAACTTTCCAGAACATTTTCATTTTCTATTTTTAGATTCTTAGATCTCGAGATATTAGTTTTCAAAGTCTTGATCAATTTTCTGACAGAAAATTCACCCTTTTAAGCTTAACAACTAGCACACTTGTCATTTTTATTTTGATTTAGGGAAATGTCCAACATGATCATGGCCTGCATCTATGTGAAGATGGCATATTCTTCTAGCTACAACATTTTAGTTTGCTATTTTTAGGCCTCTGGTTAAGTAGCAATTTGTATGGGAAATGAGTTATGTCTGTTATTTCATGTGGGGTACTAAACTGATTAGCTATCTTCTTCATCTTAAATCTTTTTCACAGATTTTATTTCGGGGTTCTCAGTTCTTGTTCATGGCAGTATACTCACTATACTAACATGTCATGCCAAGACAAACTCCTAAATAATTTTAGGGAAATTAATATCATCAGCTAAAAACAGAACTAAATGTCTGTTTCAGAAATTTCTCTGGAACAGACAGAACATAGCCACTTTGCCTATCTATTCGAGGATGCTAGGCTAGTTATTTTGGAAATATAAAAGTTGCATCTGAATCTATGAAACTAGGTACTTCCAACCATTCAAAGATTTCAAATTTTGGTGGGGCAGATTTCTCAGAAAATGCTTGCCAAAGTGGCTACTCTATACGGTTTCCAACACTTAGCAGTTTCAGCAGGAAATCAAAACGGGCGGGAACTGACCAGGGCCGTTGATCTGGAATCCGACGGCCCACGGCCATCTTCCTCAGCCCGACGGGGCAGAGAACAGGGAGAGAGAGGGAGCGACCGGGGAGGCACCTGCCGGCGGCGAGGGACTCCGGGGCGGCTTGGGGTTGAGGGAGGGTGGTCGGGGCAGCTCCTGGGTGGCGGTGGCGTCGCCGGAGACGCACCACCGCGGAGTCACGGTGCGGTGGCCGAACAGCTCGGGTTCGAGCTCCGGCGGCTCCTCCGCTGCACCTGGGTGGAAGGGGTGTGGTATGGTGGTGGTGTGGTGAGGGTAGTGGCCGAGAGGGGGCGTTTTATAGGCGGGGGAGGCTCGGGCTCGTGGCCGGCAAGGGAGAGGCGCGTGCGTGCATGGGCTGCGTGCGGGCGAGCTTGGTCGGCGTCGTGCGGGGCAAGGGAGGCACGGGCGTGGCGCCAGGGGGTCAAGGGGAGTGTGGCGCGTGCCGTGGTGGTCGGGTGCGTCTCGGGCGGGTGTGTGTCGGCCGGGGTGGTCGCGGTAAAGTGCGCCCGCAAGGTGTTCGACGCCTGGTCGACCGGCAGTCCACCGGCGAATGCGGCCAGGGGGAGGGCCAGGAGCAAGGAGCTCGAGTTTGGGAGCATCTAAGGAGCAAGGGGCAGCTCCAGGACGTGCTGGCTTGGGGTTTTGGTGCCGGTTTGGAACAAGTGAGCATGGGGGTGGCCATCTCCATGCCATAGGTGTTCTAGGGTTAGGTTTAGGTCATGGGGATGCTTGGGCTTGTCCAGAAGGTGCAGGGGAGTGCTGGGTGGGTGCTGGACATGAGGGAGACAAAGTTAGGGCAAGTGTGGGCTGCCATTTGAATATAGGGGTGTAGGGCACCATTTAACACTATGTGACACTATTTGTATTTTAATGGCAAAAGAAAAAGGAGAGAAAGCAAGTGTGCAAATGCTGTGGGGGTTAAGTATAGGTGTTGGTGATTTTTGGTGCTATGATGGAAATTATTTGATAAGTGCATCATAGCACATTTTGTGATTTGGTAAGATTGAAGAAGGAAATAGAAATGCGAATTTAGATTTTTGAAAATATATTTTGAAGAGGGAAGAAATATTAGAGCAAAGTGGGAGTGAGCACTATGTCACCCCACTGATTTCTGGTTTAAGAGAAAATATTAATTTCTCACTTGGAGAAATTTGTTTGTCACTTGTCACCTGATTTTATGTGTTGATGTTTTCATTTTGTTTCTTTTCCTTCCTTCATAATTTTATTTAGCAAACACCCACATCAAGCAACAAAACACAACAATATTCACATCACACCCATGACCACACAATTCAAACAACATGAATTAATATCACCATCAATTCCATAATTCACAATACTATATTATAAAAATGATCACACTCAATTATGACAAGATGTTATTTATAAAATATCCCACTCATAACTTAATAATTTTCAAAAAGTTTGAGAATGGAAATATGTGGGATTACATATTTCCCACTAGTGTTATTTTCAAATGGAGTGGAAAATAGAGTTTATAAAATGGGAGTTGCATACACATGCAAAATATAAAGGTTGATAATTAAATAGGAGATAACATATAGGTCTCCATATTTTTGGGGAACACATAATTTTTGGAAATACTTTTACTTTCTCAACTAAAGGGTATTTTATTTGCTGCTGAAATCAAACCTCATTGAAATAGACTTTGGCCAAAATAAGATTAGAAAAGATATATGGAATCTTCTCTTGTCATAAGGTGAGCACAAGTTAATATATTTTTACTTGGGTTGGGTTCTTCGATTAATACTTACTAGTCGAACAAGCATAAACATCAAGTCACACAAGGTCAAACAGAACAATATACGGAGAAACACAATCATTAGTGAAGTAATTTCAAAAAGTTTTTGTTGGTTCTGAATTTTGGGTCTTGTTAATTCTTATTATAAATTTGGGATGTTACACTTTAATTTGTCATGCATCATGTCATCAACATGCCACTTCTTTTGCCGTAGTAGTAAAATGCATTTTTGCGTCTTCCAGTGTTCGTTGTTTATTCGGGAATAGGACGTTGAGTTGATGTGAGCAACGACAAGTTCTGCTACCTCTACTGTAACAGCCCTAACTTGGTAACGAAAAATACGAAGAATTTTTCCACTTTGCTTTGCATCCTTTGCATCATGGCATGCATGTGAACTTGTCATTTCTAACAAATGCACCTTGTTTTGGAAATCAATTGTAATGGGAAGCCAACCTTCCCAAAACCTCCAACCAAATGTTTACTCAACTTGTCAACCAACCATCCTTGGACTCTCAACTTGTTTTGGAAGTTCCATATTTTGCCTCTTATCCTCAATTCTCAAATTCCAAGTTTTGTCAATTGGGAACTAAATATGAGAATTCAATTTGGCTTATTTCAAACTACACTTTTGGAACCAAGGTAGGCTCTCCAAAATTTCAAACTAAAACCATGGGAAGCTCCAGTATTATTGCTAGGGTCTCCATGAATAATTTCAATATTTTTGGATTTGTATAAATGCTCCAATTAAATGCATTTTGGAAATTGCCCCAATTTACCCTAACTAAAGGCTATGAACAAATTTTGGGCAAACTAAATTATTTGACCTCACCAATTTTTGTGGTGGTTCTAAAGGGTAATTCTAGGTTATGTAAATTTTTCTGGAATTTTAGAAAGTTTCCTTGTGCCCCAAATAAATTGTCAAAGTTGCTCTGGGGACCTGTTTATTTTGGTTTCAAAAATTCCAGGGACCTCTTCGTAATTTCTTTTCCCTCTCCCTCCACGGTGGCCATGGCGCACTGGCGCCATGCCTCCAGGCTGGCCGGCGCCATGCTGCGCTGCCGTTACCACTGGTCGTCGAGGACCACGTCGAGGACGCACTGCTCCCCCACTTGCCTCCCTCCTTCCCCCCCTGGTTCCTGGATCGTTAGGGCGAGGAGATTGTCTCCGTGACCAACGCCGACGCCGCCGCAATCCGCCGCGTCACGGCCGAACGGAGCCGCCCCTCGCAGATCGAAGGCCGCCACCCGTTTCGCCTCCTCTTCCTCCCCCTTCCGTAGCGAAGAATTGAGCCGGGGTGGCCCGGATCGACGAGATCGTCCACGACCACCCCGTTCCGGCCGCGTGGCCGCCGCCTGCTTTTCCCCGGCGTTTCCGCCGCCCCTCGCCGCGCCGACTGCTACCTTTGTCCAGGGTGAGTTCGTCTCCGCTGTGGTTTGCTTGCGCCCCCGTTTTCCCTTGCATTCGCCGCTGGTTTGGTCGCCGTCGCCGCCGAGTCTCCCGCCGTCGTCGTCGCTCGCATGCCCGGCCTGAGCGTCGGCCTGAACCGGCCAGCAGGCCGGTTCCTTCCGTTGGGTGCCCGGCCTGTCTCTCGGCCTGGGCCGGCCACGAGGCCGGTTCCTTCGGGCATGGGCCCGGCCTAACGCCCGGCATGGGCCGGCTCTGGGGCCGGAGGCTTCTGGCACCTCCCCGGCCTGCACCCCAGTCTGGGCCGGTTTGGAGGCCGGCCCGTACAGTAATTCCTGCAAGTTTTGGAAATTAAAAGGGAACTTAAATATTTCATAACAAATTGTAAGATGCTCCAATCTTGGCAAATCGAATACCAAAGTGCTTAGAAAAACATCTCCTATCTTTTGGTAACATGATTTTGCCGTTTTGTTTAAATAAATTTGCTGTGTTTTAAGAATTCCTAAAATGGGTTATTTAATACCCAAATTGGGAAATTCATAACTTTTTGAATAATTGTCCAAAAATTATGAATTAAATATCAAAGTGATCAACATGTCAAATGCTATCAACCCATGCACTTATCACATCATGATCACAAACTTTTATTTGATGTTATTCATAAATTGTTTAAATTAATTAAATTCAATTATTTAATTAATTTGCTATTTATTCATCGGTACTCCGAAAATTACAATTAAAATACCAAAATGATCGGAATGACCAACCCTATCATTTCATGTCATGTTCATGCATAATTGAGCCACTTCTCTAATAATTGGTTAAATTATAAAGAATTGTGGTCACTAAGATAAATATGGGTTTGGTTCCAAATAATTGCACAAATTATTTGGCTCCCCATTTAATGTTGCTATTTAATTTATATAACAACTTCTTTGCATCATTTGGACATGTCATCATGTGATTGAGCATGGCACCTTGTGATCGTGTGATTTATGTGTTCTTTGTATTTCTCTTTTGGGTATCGATAGATTCCGGAGTCGAGGTTACCGATAACTACCCCGACGATCAATACTACGCGCCCGGGCAGCAAGGCAAGAGATAACCTAACCTTCTTGGCATCTAGCATCCTATGTTTATAAACTTATTTCATCCACCATAATATTGCATACGGTTCAAATCTCTCTTTTGGTAAATATTAGAATATCCTATGAATGCATGTTCTTCCCCGAGCCAATCACATGTATCCCTACCTATGAAACCTAGGGTTGAAGTGTTGGCCGAGATAAAGATAGAATTGTTGTATTCATATGCTTAGCTATGCTTAGCAATGCTTATATAAATGCTTTATGTCCGTTATTAATTCCATAATTGTTTAAGTTGATGGAATGATTCGGGCACGGTGGATGATGGTGATGCTTAATTAAAATGCTAAGACGGTTCGGGTGAGTTGCCATCGGGGATGGTGTTTTGCCTCACTCTAGCCCCTAGGTGCGAGTTCTTGTCTCTAGAACCAAGATCGAGCGTGCTGCCATTGGTGGGTGTATGGGCGCCTTACCGACCGAATAATTTGTGAGGGGCTTGTCAAGGGTCCTCTAGTTCGAGCTTTCCATTTGCGCGTGAGTTGTGTGGGTGGAAAAAGGAATGAGGATGGTGGTGTTTAGGATGTGGCCGCGGGGCAGGGCGCTGGGAGCGCTTAACCTGTCCTTCCGCACACGGATGGTCCTTGAGTAAGCCTCATGCAATGTAAAGGTCTAACCGCGCCCGCTTGCCGGCCTTCCCCGGAAGAGGGCCAACTAGGTGAGCCGGACGGTACCAATGGATAAGGAGCTGGGATTCCCTCGGAACCTGGCGACTTCAAATAGTACACCCCTGCAGGGTTTAATCTTTTCGAAAAGCCGTGTCCGCGGTTATGGACGACTTGGGAACGGATATACGAGACCATAGATAACTTTTAACCTAATTGATATGGCAGCTAAAGGTTGCATAATCAACTTGAGATAAAGGTTCATTTCCTCGAGGGTGAGTCGAGGGAGTGCCTTTGCATGAGATGAGTGGTGATGGTTGCAAGTAGGTTCGTCGAGAACCGAAGATGATGATGATACCCTCTTACCCCTTTATAAAAATATTCTGAGTAGACGAATGCCATGTGTCTTTTAAGTTTCGGTTTATGAAAGTTAGCTTTATGCAAAAGAACTATATTAAACAGCTTTAGAGCCTCCGTCAGTCATTGGGCCTATATCGCCCTACTAAACTTGCGAGTACATCGTACTCAGTCTCTCTTTGCTGCCTTTATGATTTTGTATTTCAGAGGAGGACGACACCGAGCAACTAGGTGGGTTCTTCGTTGACGTCGACTACTAGTCTGGGGTTCCCAGGTGGCAGCTTGGGACCGTGGAACAAGCTGGCTGGGATGATGTTTATTGTAGGCCTCTTAGGCCATATTTGCTTCTTGTTGTTAGACAACACTACCCGCTTCCGCTTGATGACTTGTTGGATCTGTGATCCTTTTGTTGTGTAATTTGTATTCTTCTCGTTATATGAGTTGCTATACTTTTGTGTCGTAGAGTCGTGCTTTGTGCCAGTTCTGTTCCACAATCTCGATCTTTGTCTTATACATTGATGGTTGTGTCGGATTCATAGCCTCTCTGTATAATTCCGGGGTCGGGGCGTTACATCTACCGGATTGCAGGCAAGTGATACTCCCTTGCTATCTTTGCTTGGATTCTGTCTCTTACACGTCCTATCTTTTGTTCCTTGCTAGCCTTATGTCACGATGCTTGTGTCCCGTTCCTATTTGCATGTTTACCTTGCAGCCATGATATAGCCACTCCTCCACATCCTATTACCCTGTTGTTTGTTTACCTTGTTGGCCTTGCGAGTCGTAGTGCATGCTTAGGTGCTTTGCTTCAGTCCTGTTCTCTTTTTGTCTAGTCTTGTTCTAACATGGTAGCTAGACTCAACTAAAATGGTAATCTTTAATTTCTGTTGTGATGGGAATAACTTATTAAAGATAAGGCACCGGCGGAAGGCCAATCGTGGTGATTTGTTCTGCTAGTGTCGCCTAGGACCCAAGTTCTTTTCCGCTGATCCAAGACTGAGCGCACTAACCACATGTGGGAGTTCTATGGGCCTCCCCGCAATCTATTACCGGATCCTCAAACTTGTCCAGGATGCCACAAGTAGTTTGGGTGTTTCGTAGATCTTGCGGTACGTTCGTTTATCGAGTGTGGAAGGAGGGGCAATCGTATGAGTGTTCCCTCCCGAAGCCGTCCACGCAACGGTTAGGCCCACCGCGAAGCTTCGGCCGGACTCTCAAGGTGGATCAGTCCTAGCTAGGTGGCTCCCTGGACTTGTTTGTAGTGAAGGGAAGTATTGCGTCGAAGCCTCCACCGGTACACCTCTAAGCGAGAGTTTCGATGCGTGTGGGTTCATTGGTGCATCCCTGCAGGGTTAAATCTTTTCGAAAAGCCGTGTCCGCGGTTATGGACGACTTGGTGAAATGCGCTGGCTAGATCATAGACAACTTGCACCTAATAATTATAACTTGACTAGTAAGATAGATTACTTGAATAATAACTCATAAAATTTGTCCACCGTGTGAGTGCCCGGACTTCTTCCTCGTGGGTTGAGGATACGAGGGAGTCGTTTTAGGGCGGGATTGTTTGGTGATAGAATAGTTGGTTCCTCTTTTGCGCTCTCTTACCTTGTCTCTGCTAGACGAAGTTGTAGCGTGTCTCTATAGTTGTTAGTGCTGCTTGCCGCCGCCTCAATCGCTAACCCTCTTCCCCCGGAATTCCAGCTTTGATATCTTGTGAGTATTACTTGCCAGTACTTCTACTAGTACTGACCCCTTCGGTGCTGCTATTCCAATGCAGCCAAACAGGTTTGAAGTCTGACGACGTTAGCTTGGGAATCCCTCCGGCTTGGCCTGGGCAGGGATATGGTGCCTTCGTTTATCTTCAGGACTCTTAGTCCAATTTGTTTCTTGTCCGTAGCCGGACGCTACCCGCTTCCGTTGTTATTTGGATCTTTGTATTGTATCTTTGCTCTTGACTCGGTGAGTCGTTGTTGTATATATGTTCTTTTGTGGGTTCCATCGAGAACTGTTGTAATGTTATCACAATTCCACCCACATAACGTGTGTGCTGCGACGTGCACGTTATGCCTGGTGGGCGTCCTTTAGGATCGTTATTATGCGGATTTGGCGGAAATCGCTAAGTCTGCATAGTACCGATCTTGGGGCGTTACAAACCCCATGTTCCACTGTTCCGACAGTAGCCCTCGGGCATAGTCCCGGCGGCCACGCCCTTCTTCGGCCGGGGCTATGACCAAAAAGAGTCAAAGTGCGTCCCCGGCGTCAGGTCTTGAATGTCTTGTCCCATCCATCAGAGCCGCACACCACGAAGGAGCGCGTCCCATGGGTCTTCTGAACGTTGCGATCCTCGCGGATCGCCAATGCTCGCCTTGAATCCAACGGGAGGAGACGATCGAACGAAACGCCTCCTCGGTCTCCGCGCTGGCCGGGAAGGTGGGACCGCGAAGCGATCCGTGGAGAGCCTTATAAGCCACGGTTCCAAGGAACTGTAGCCGTTATTCCTTCCCAAACACAGAGATCCCGAAGCGCCGCCGGAGAGCACTTCATCTTCATCCTTTCGTCGCACATCGCAAATCAGCTTCCCCTCTCCCGTCCATGGCGCCCAAGCGAGCGAAGCAAGCTGCGAAGAAGCGGACCGGGGGGAAGAAGAGGGCGGCGACGGGCCCCGCCTGAATCGATCCTCCCCCACCGAGAGTGACGCGAGCTCTGTATGATCTGAGTGTGTTTGCCAGCGAGGAAAAGATTTCCGTCATTCGCTGGATGCTGAGCAAGGAGTTCATTGGGGGCGACCAACTGGAGATCCGCTCGGGGACGAGCCCTCTGCGAGATGGCGAGGTGGTGACGTTGCACGATTTTTCGGTGATGGGGTTGCTTCCCCCCTTTTATGATTTCTTCCTGGCAGTCTTGGAGGCGTTCGGGCTGCATATGCTTCACCTGCATCCGAACGCGGTGCTGACCTTGGCAACCTTCGCATATGCTTGCGAAGCGTTTGTCGGGGTAATGCCCTCCGTGGCATTGTTCCGACAATTCTTCATGCCCCAAAGGGGAAGATCCAGATGGATAGCAGGTGGGGTGTCCTTCTGCCTCAAGAAGGAGAACTCGAGGCAGTATCCGAGCGCCAAGATCCACCCTAACTGGGCAGACTGGAGGCGGAATTGGTACTTTGCACAAGCGGGCAGCACCAACGCTCATCTCCTGGTGCCAACTGCCCCAGCCGAGAGTTTGGCCAACTCAAGAGACATCAGTGCCCAAGACGAGGCTCTTCCGCCGATTGTCAAGAAGTTCGCGGAGCTTCGGGATAGTGAAGTAATAGGTGCCATGATTGCCGGAGACTTCGTGCGGAGGAGGATTGCTCCTCTGCAGCACAGGCCCCGGCCATTGTGGGAGACCCGCCAGGAGACTGGGTCGCACACATCACCGGAGATGCTGAAGGGGAAGATGCACTTCCTACTGCCGGGGTGCGGTACGATCTTCCGGCGGGAGATTTCTCGTTGCTAGACCGAGTCGCGTGAGGAGACGCAGTGCCTCTCATGCCGGGGTGCAACGCTTACGGGCTTCAGGGTACCGAGTTCTTGGACCCTCTCCCGGTACCTCGGGCGACGGTCTGCGGGAGGTCCTGGATGACAGCGGAGCCTCCATATGGAGACTTATCGCCAGATGAACCCGGGGTCTTTGATGCTGAGGACGAGGAAGAGGAAGGCCCAACGGAGCAGGGCCGCACCCCTCCATCCGCGTCCACCTAAGGAGAGGGGAAGACGCCCGCGGACATGAGGATGCTGGGGTAGAGCCACCCCCCGGGCGGCCAGCTCCTCCAAGTCCGCTGACGGGGCAAAAATCAGGGGAAGAAGGCGAAAACCTTCCGCCCCCGATAGCTGCCGAAGACAAAGCCGACGAAAGCGTGTCGATGCTGGACCCCTTCGAAGATCTTGTGGGGAAGCGGTGGGGCTTCTCTAGCACAAAGCGGCCCCGAAGGTAACTCCGGCGCCCACCTTGATCTTTCCTTGCTTGCAGGAGCCGCGACGGTCCTGACCATCGCGGGTGTGCTGCAGGTCCTCCGGGTCCGACAGCTCCCGGAAGTGCGTCCGTGTGGGAGATGATGTCGAAGCAGGGGAAGCTGAGGAAAGCTCCGCGGCAGCCGCAAGGGAGCGTCCGCCTTCCAGCAGAACCTCTCCGGGGGGAGAATCCCCGGAGGCAGGAAGCGTGGGGTCGCCGTCTCTGGCGGCCCGGCCGTCACCTACTCATGAGCAGGAGCGAGCTCCTCCGGGTCGGGACCCGGCAGCCTCGGCGCCACCCCAAGGTAAGGCTACCCGGAGCTGCCATTGCTGTTCCCGGGGGACCGGATGGTTCCCAGAGGTTTACATCTTGCTTGTTGATGTAGATACCGAGGCGGGAGACTGCGCTGAGGACGATGGCGATGTCGAGTCCCCAGCGGCCCGCCCTGAAGTCAGCGCCGACGGATCAGAGAACCGTGCCGGGGGCAGAGGCGATGTTGAGCCCCCAGCGCACCGGTCCGATCCCAACGCAGAGGCCGAGCAGGCGCCCGCGGACGCCCATACGTCGAGGCCCACGAGCCCCCAGCCTGAGTGGCAGACAACGAGCCCGGAGCCAAGGTTCACGCGGATGTTTCTTAACGTCAAGGAGTTCCTGGCCTTCGCGAAAGCCGAACTCAAGCAGCAAGAGCCGTCATCCCCCTCCGGGAAGGGGGTCATGCAGGCCCGCGAGGAGCGGGTGGAGATGGAAGAAGAGCTGCTCAACGCCCGGGAGCAGAGACTGTCCAACCAGCAGAAGAAACTGCAGGAGCGCCTCCGTGAGCTCGAAGCTCAGAAGAAGGCTTTCTTCGAAGTGGAGGAGGCGTACCAAGCTAGAGCGGCCCTCGACGAGGATCGCCTGGAACAAGGGATGCTGAACGTAGAGGGGTGGACTCGCATGGAGGTGGAAGCGGTGACAGAGAAAACCATCCAAGAAAAGGACAAGGTCATCCGGTCAAGGGATCACAAGATCTCCAGACTGAAGGAGGACCTTGCCCACGAGAAGAAATGCCGGGAACAAACCCGAGAGGACATCCAGAGGATCCGAATAGAACGAGACGGCCAAGCGTCGAGGATAGCGGCCCAGTTGGCCACCATCGACACACAGAAAAAGGCCTTAGCCGCGGCCGAGGAGTTCAAGAAGAAAACGGGAGCTCACCGACTTGAGCTGGAGAAGAAGACCAAGATCCTGGAGGACGCGGTAAAGTTCCGGGATGAAGCTGCCAAGCGTATGACAATCGTGCGCCAAGACGAGGCCAAGAAGCTCGCCGAAAGCTTGGCGACCACGGAGACGAGCAAGTCGCAGGCCCAGATCACCTGGTACCGCCACGAGAAGCTGTCCAACCAGCTCAAAGAGGCACAAGAGGACCTGGCAAAGGCCAAGGAAACACAGGCCAATGAGGCGAATGACTTCCGTCGGCACCGGTGGGGGAACGACGAGATCGTGCTCCAGATGCATTCCTGGGTCCTGAAGATCATAGAAGGACTGGCGACGCTGAAGGTGAAGGGCCTGCCTGCCCCTCCGACGGAGCGCTCCTACTCCTTCCGGTGCTACCCATCGTTCTTGGAGCTCGTGGCCTCGCGCATTAGCGGCCTTAGGGATAGCATGAGCAGAGCCACCCTCAGGAAGGGAGGGTTGCTGCCCGACAGGTGGCCACCCAGTTCGTCGCGGCCCTTCGGCGGCGTCACCAGCCGCCTCCTTCCTTGTCCGATCTGGAGGGTCTTACCCCCGACATGCTGGCTGACCCCGAGGTGACCCGCCAGGTGGATGAAATCATGGAACACTTTTCCGGCGAGGATGACAACCGGTCCTGAAAACAGATGGGGCAACACCAGGAAACGTGAACTGTGTTACGCATACTTTGTATTTTTCTGAATGTAAATAACTTTTCCCAAGCTTTATTTGTTTTATTGCACCCGTGGTGGCTTAACGCTCTCAGGAAGGGTTAATGAGCGTGAGAGCTAACCAGCCGTGGGCACTCAGACGGATCTGAGCCACCAACACAGGGCGCATCCCCCCCAAGAACCCATCGTTTTTTGACCGCACGGACCTCAGCCCACGATTCCACTGCCCGAGGGAAACGGACAACTTAGTCGCAGAGGCACCACCCCAAAACAACGCCTGCTTTCTTCTTAGCCAAGATGCATAAAATAGATGCGACGAAGGAAAAGCCTGTACAAGCACGTTTCATACTTAGCTTAATGTCGACCTCCTTTAGGTTATTTAGGAAATTGTTTCGTCGCGCTGTCGCCAGGGCGGGTCTTCTATGCCGCTTTTAAGGCATAACTCTTCCCCACCTGCAGCTACCCACAGGGTTAGGGACCCGTGCTGAAATAACCGCTTGCCCAGCCGTCCTTCACTGGCGCAGGACCTTATTGCTGGGGCCCGTGGCCCCAGTCCTGAGACCTTCATGCTCATGACGCCGCGTGAGGGCACGTCCAACTTGCTGACATTCTTATGATGCCGGTCCGGAGACCCCTTTTTTCTTGGTGCCGCTTGAAAGCTCGCCCGCCTTGCTTACACCTTCGCGGTGCCGGTCCGGAGACCCTTTCTGGCTCTCTTTCACTGTCGCCCGGAGGCCAACCACTTTGCAATCCAATACTTTTGCGGTGGTCCACTTGGTCCCAGGTGTATTGTCACAATGTGACCCGGGAGATCCCATTCTGGCTGACTTTCGTTGAAGTAGGCTCGATCCCAGTCGAAGGTAGTCACGGGTGGATTCATGGATGTCGCTGGTGGTGAAGGCGAGTTGTCGGTTTGGGTGGAGGCGTCCACAACAGTTCTTGGTGATTTCTTCTTCCACATGGTTTTCTTCGGTTTCGAATTCAGAGGACAATCCCGGCGGAGGTGACCAAGCTCTCCGCAGATGTAGCACCCTTCGTTCCTTGGGTGCTTTCTGAGTTCACGGCAGTCATCGATATGGTGTTTGTCGGTTCGATGGAAGGAGCACCAGGGTCCTAGTTGTCCATCTTCATCCAACGGGAGCTGGATTTCTTGCGGTACGTACGGCTCGTCCTCTGTGATTTCAGCCTCCTGACCTTGAATCTGGCGCTCCCCCTCCAGGGGGAGGGCCGATGGGGAAGTTTCCAAGCAGAGCGCTTCCATCACCATGTGCGTCTGCGGGGAAAGAGGACGTCAATGCCTGTACTACTTCCCGGGGGCAGACCCCCTCCTGCAGCTGCATTGCTCCGAGCCATCGGGGACACGAACCGAACCCCATTGGTGAGTCCCTGATCGGATGGTGCCGTCGAAGCCTCCTCGGGGTCGAAGCCAAGTCCCGGGTACCGCAGGTACTCCACGCTGGGCTTGGCTTTCTTCTTCCGCGCCATCCCTGTTGAAGAACTTGAGGTCGACGCAGACCTTGTCGATGACCTTGAGGTCGACGGAGACCTTGTCGATGACCTTGAGGTCGACGGAGACCTTGTCGATGACCTTGAGGTCGACGGAGACCTTGTCGATGACCTTGAGGTAGATCCAGCCGAAAGATCTGAAGAAGCAGATCTCCTCGAAGATCTGGGAGTCAACGAAGATGAAACCAGCGCTTGCGCTCCCTACCTGGCGTGCCAGATGTCGTGTCTTGGATCATGGACACCGGGAGTAAAGGATACCCCCTTTTTAGGTTTGGTATGGGGCGCGAAAGAGGCTGAGGAACATCTTCTACCTGGGGACTTCGTCTACGCTCGAGATCTACGTGCTAGCAAGCATCACAGAGACACAAGGAGTTTACCCAGGTTCAAGCTGCCCGGAGGCTAACAGCCCTACTCCTGCATGTCTGGATTGAGAGGTATATCACGGTGTAGCTTTACAATGGTGGTCGCGGGTGAGAACCCGGGAGGTGTTGGCTAGAGGTTGAAGACGAGCAGATCCTGGCCCGGAGGAGATCACCTCTCGTCTAAGCTACTCTTGGACTTGTCCGCTACCTAGCCTAGCCTCCAACTTGCGTGTCTTCCTCCTTTCCCTTGGGTGCCTCGGCCCTCCTTTTATAGGCTAAGGGGATACCACACGTGCACCCTTGGGGCCGGAGGGGTTTTGGCGGGAAAACCCCTCCGGGTTCTCCTTAGGAGGCGACCTTGCCTCCTCTCGTCCAAGTATTCTTCTCAGAGGGGGCAGGTGAGTCCTCCCACCTTTTCTAGGGAGGGCGGACAGAGGCTGACAGCTTTTCTGCCTCCGCCCCCCTTTTGGCGCCTCCATCTTCTTGGCGCCCAAGTCTTCTAGGAGCTTCCAGTCGGGGCTGGCAAGCTTATCCTCATCGCGCGCTGGAGGTTGGTTCCCGGGGATGAACCTGGCCTCCTGCCGGGCGTCGGGGCCCCGGGATCTCCATGCTTTCTTCCGGATCGAGGGGGGCCCGGAGGGTCCCCGGATTCCTTGCCTTGTTTGTTGATGCCGCGTGCGTCGGGACACCGTGGGGCAGTTGGGGGGCCCATCTGCCAGTCTTGTGTCTTGGCCTTGAGTGCCTTCTTGGTGGGCCCACGTGCGGTGGACCCACTTTGACCGCATCAGAGGAACCCCATGTTCCACTGTTGCGACAGTCTTCTACAAGGTCTACAGATCTTCCTTTCTTCCGCAGAGAGGATACAACAGTGGATGCTGGTCCTTCCAGCTCCTCGTCCAATGAGAACATAATGTCATCTATTTGACGTGACAGATCAGGCAAAAGACCCTTTTCCTTCAGCAGCTGCCGGAATGTAAATTACATCGTTAGCGTTACTTCTTCTGAAACAGCATGACCAATTAATAACAACTACGATCCTTTTCACATGAATGAATTAACGTTCTCAGTACTAGACACCCGATCTCCTATTCAGCTTCTGAATTTGGACTGTTTTTTTAATTCTCATTAGCAGGTGTTTCTCATATATTTAATATAAATCAATCTTAATGGAAATTTAATCTTGACTAGAGACAGGAAAGGAAACGAATAAGGGAAAAAATATATCATACTTCCACTATAACAGCATCTCCAAATCCAAAGCCACAGGCTGGTACGTCTTCACTTCCAAATGTTGACAGTAGCCTATCGTACCTCCCCCCACCACAAATCGCTCTCAGTTCCCCTTTTCTATCAAAAGCCTGAAAATATGGATCAACATAGTTCAGCATGGAACAAGAGTTGGTAACAAGAAAAAGATGGAACGTAAGAACAACATAAACTATGTGCTCAAGACATCAAGGTTTGTAAAACTGTGATCTGATATCTGCATTATCTATCGGGCATCCAGCATAAGCACTTCACACGACGCTACAGACAATTTACGATACCTAATCAAAGGAGAAAAAACTAGAAATATGCAGCATAACCAAACACATAATTCTCAGTCATTAAGAATTTCACGTTTCAACTTCTGATTTGCAAAATTAAGGAATCATTATTTGTTGAAGATGAAAGATAAATCATCTCGTGTGAAATATATCATGTATAGTTTGATGATATAGACACTTGTCTACTTCTTAGAAACCCTGCAAATTGTTGGATAACAAGATGCTACAACTCTACTTAAAATAAAGAGATGCATCAACAACCACCTCGAAAACAACCCCTGTGTAGTACGCGAGGCCACGGACAACAGATGCATCGAAACAGATCCAATCAGCATAACCATATTGCTCAGCAAATGAGAAGAGCTTCTTCAAGTCAGAAACAGCTTCAACATCAGGGCCTAGCACCTCTGTATCAGAATATATAATATCAAGATATAACATGGACCGTGACCATCTTTCTCAGAGGATTAAACATGGACTTATCTTAGACATAAGAGAAAACTGTAGGGATCAACACCAAACTTAACACAAAGATACCGCAGTACAACATAAAAGTATAACAACAGGTCAAATGCTAAAGCTAGGAGAAAACCTTCAAGTTTGGTCAGTGACTTGAGAGATAGCACTTCAATGATGCCCTGTACAGCCTCAGATGACAGCCCAGTTGAAATCAATTCCTTCTCAATTTCTTCGCTACTCAGTTTTCCCAACTGCACAATTGTAGTTTGTGACGCAATGTGCATTCATAATACTAACGTGAAGACAGCAACAGTTACTTACATTAGTTAATAAAAATTCCACTTATAGTTACAAACAGAACAGATACGCAACACATCAGCAATGACGTTATGATCAACTTTACAATCAGTAGAAAACAGGACTGGGGTTGTGTGATGACCATTTTACTGGTTATTTACAGGGTTCCAAGAGGGGGGTACATGTAAGAGCCATATTTAATCACAAACTGCGAAAAAACATGGAAAATTGGCCCACGTGACATGTATTAGCTACCAATTTCCAACTCATGGAAAAAACAATCAATTGGCAGATCATTGTGTAGATCTCTACACGGACTGCATAGCTAAGAAGAAGTTGAACGTGAGAAGTATGTGAATGAATTAAAGGTCTTGACTACGGACAACAAAAGGGCACGGATCTTTATACTTGGTTCCATGACTGATTCTTTGGCTTCTGAATATGAAGGCGAAGAGACTGCTTGCATAATTATGAGGAGGCTGGATGAAGATTTTGGAGAAGTTTCTCTAATCAAAGTGCTTGGTATGGTAAATAAGTTTCTTACTGCAAAGATGTCTGATAGCAAATCTGTGAGTGAATATTTGAATAAAATTTGTGCACTCAATGAGGAACTGAAAGCTGCTGGATACCCGTTTGGAGAGGAAGTTCAAGTAATGGTTGTTTTAAACTCTCTACCAAGTTCTTGGGAGCAATTCAAAGTGTCGTTTTGTCACTCTGAAAGAATTTTGAATATGCGCACATTGAGGCATCATCTTGTCATGGAAGAAGATAGGAAGAACTCACAAGGGAAGGAGAAAACCTCACATCATCATGAGCTGCACCTTGGCGAGGAAAGGAGAAACGGGAACAAGTGGAAACCAGGAAAAGATTTGCGTGACAAGATCAATAGGAAAAGAAGCTTTGATGATCATGGAGGGAAGTCCAAAATTGACAAGAGCAATTATAGGTGTCATGGGTGGGGTGATTCTGGCCATTTTCGTGCTGATTGTCCAAAAGGAAAAAGTATAACAAGCAGAAACAAAATTACAGGAAGCCACATTATGACAAGCATCAGGACCAAAAGAAGGATAATTCTTCTCCTGATGGTACGTGTGATGTTTTTGTTTGCTCAAAATCTTTGTTTACTACTTCTGCATCTGATCATTGGGTAGTAGATTCTGGTTCAACCTCTCACATAGCAAGGAATAAAAATGCTTTTAGCTCTTTAAAGCCAATTGAAAAAGGAACTAGATTTGTATATCTAGGAACAACAGCTAAGGCTGATATTCTTGGGGTTGGGGATTACATTCTTAAACTCCCTGGTGGAGGAAAACTAGTACTAAAAGACACAGTCTAGTCACCTAATATGAGGAAGAATTTAATTTCTGTTTCAAGACTGGAATCAATTGGTTTAAAGTACTATTCGGAGATCGGAAAGTCAAAATACTGATGAACGGGAAATTAGTTCAATCAGGAAATAGATTTGACGGTTTATATTATATTGATGATTTCTTAGATGCTGAAAATATGGACTGCATGGTTACCCAAGAGAACTCACTAGTGAGGAATATTAATGGAAGCAACAATTGTTCAGAATCATATCTTTGGCATTTGCGGCTAGGTCATATCTCCAAAAACAGAATTAAGAGGTTAGTTAATTCTGGAATTCTAAAATTTAAGTGGGAGGATGCATTATGGGGAAGATGACTACATCACCTTTTCCCAAAGCTGAAAGGTCTAGTGAACCGTTAGCCATTATACATTCTTGTATTTGTGGGGAATTTTCTACACCCACACTTGGAGGTCAGAAAGTTTATTTCATCACTTTTATTGACGACTTCTCGAGATATGGATACATTTATCTTCTTAAGCATGAGTCTTAAGGTTTTGAGATGTTTAAGACCTTTAAGACGGAAGTGGAAAATCAACTGAATAAGAAGATTACAGTGTTAAGAACTGATCGTGGAGGTGAATACACATCAGGAATTCTAGATGATATTTGCAAAGAGCATGGTATTGTGCATCATTATACACTACCTTACACTCCTCAACAAAATGGCGTAGCCGAGAGGAGGAATAGAACCTTACTAGACATGGTTAGATCAATGATGGCTTATTCTGATCTACCATTGAGTTTTTGGGGTGAAGCATTGCATACTGCTGTCTATGTGCTAAATCGTTCTCCTTCTAAAGTTGTCCCAGTGACTCCTTATGAATTATGGAAAGATAGGAAACCCACTTTTAGACACTTTGCTATTTGGGGCTGCAATGCGCAAGTTAGAGTGCCTTCTCAGCTAAGAACAAAACTACAACGTAAAAGCCAACCAGGAATTTTTATTGGTTATTCTACTGGGTCTAATGGCTATAGGTTTTATGATCCCGAGAAAAGAAAACTGACGGAAAGCGGTGATGTTGTTTTTCTAGATGAGGACACACCACGGAGAGCAAAACGTGCTAGAGTGGAATTGTTAATTCCTGATTCAGATACTAACATGGATCATGTAGAAACTAGTGCTTCAATTCAGGAAAATCGAACTGATTTGAATGCCGAAACTCCTACCACTAGTGAACCTAGGAGAAGTGGGAGGAATGTTAACACACCTGGATATCTAGATGACTATTTTGTATTTTTGGGGGAGGCCTTCCCGAAAACTCAATCTTTTGAGGAAGAACCTAAATCTTTTAGGGAAGCAATGTCTAGTGCAGAATCCAATATTTGGATTGTTGCCATGCAGGAGGAAATAAAATCCGTGGAGAAGAATAAAGTTTGGGAACTAGTTGATTTGCCACATGATAGGAAACCTATAGGATCGAAATGGATCTTTAAAAGGAAGTTAAATGTATCTGGATCTGTCGAAAAGTACAAAGCTAGGCTTGTTGCGAAAGGGTACACACAAAGGGAAAGAATTGATTTTGTGGAAACATTTTCTCCTGTTGCAAAATTCACTTCCATACGCATTATAAGTGCATTGACTGCTTACTTTGATTTGGAACTACACCAAATGGATGTGAAAACTGCATTCCTGAATGGAAATTTGGAGGAAGAGATTTATATGTCTCAACCTGATGGTTTCATTGAAAAGGAAAATCAGGGAAAGGTGTGTGGGCTTAAAAGGTCTATTTATGGACTGCAACAAGCCTCACGACAATGGAATTTGTTATTTGATAAAGCTATCACATCATATGGGTTTTCAATGATGGAAGGTGATCACTGCATTTATTTTAAGATAGTGGGAGGAAATTATACTCTTCTATCTCTTTATGTCGATGATATACTTATTGCTTCTAATAATAAGGAAATGCTAGTAGAAGTTAAATCATGGTTATCTTCTACCTTTGACATGAAAGACATGGGCAACGCTTCTTATGTTCTAGGAGTGGAAATACTTAGAGATCGGAGGAAGGGAATTTTGGGTTTATCTCAAAAGACGTATTTAAAATCTGTACTCAAACGATTCTCTATGGAAGCTTGCAATCCTGCATTTGTGCCTTTAATAGCAAGGAGTAAACTCAGTGAGGAAATGTGTCCTAATACTCCTGAGGAAAAGAAGAAAACGGAATTTGTGCCATATGCTTCTGCTCTGGGATCCTTGCTGTATGCTATGTTGTTTACACGTCCTGATATATGTTATGCAGTAGGAATTTTAAGTCGTTATCAAAAGAATCCGGGTGCTGCTCATTGGAATCAAATGAAACATGTTCTGCGATATATTCGAGCCACATTGGATTTTTGTCTTTGTTTTAACCAAGACAATCTACAGCTGCAGGGTTTTACTGATGCGGATTGGCAAGGTGACCTGGATAATCGCAAGTCAACTTCTGGATATCTTTTCACTTTAGCTGGTGGTGCAATCTCTTGGAAAAGTAAGAAGCAGGATTCAGTTGCTTTGTCATCTATGGAAGCGGAATATATTGCTGCTTCTGAAGCTGTCAAGGAGGCTGTATGGTTGAAGGATTTTCTTTCTACTTTGAAGATTGTTGATTGTGTTAAGAAGCCAACAACTGTGTATTGTGATAATCAGGCTGCACTCAAGGTTTTCAGGGATCCAAAGTTTCACAGCAAGAGTAAACATATTGAGGGAAGATACCATTACATTAGAGATGTAATCAATAGACTTAAATTAGTTTGCCTAGAGTATTTGCCTAGTACTGATATGGTTGCTGATCCACTGACTAAGCCACTAAGTCAGGAATTGTTCAGAAAACATGTTGCTGCTATGGGTCTTCGGAAATTTGAATAATTGTTTTTGGACAAGTGGGAGATGTAGGAATTATGTCCGTCAAATTATATCCAAATTACTTGTTATTATTCATATCACCTCTATATATGGAATTATTACTTCACGTGTTCAGTTCATGAAATAATGGTCTTTGATGGATGGATTTATTAACATAGTGGAATATTTGCTATGTTTGGTACATTGCCATTGGTAATGGAATATTGAAATCTTGCTGGATTATACTTAAGTATAAATGCTTAAGGACGCTGGTCAATTAATATTGGAAATAGAGTACGTATGTATATATACTGGAAATTTACCCGGGTACAATATCACTAGTGGAGACTGGACTTATTGTCCCGGGCCGTGAGGGCCTTTTGTCGCGGTTGGCCAACCACGACAGTGGAGGCGGGACTAAAGGTCCAACCAATAGTCGTGGACCTGTCACCAGCCGGGACAAATGGTCCTCGTCCTGGGCGTGCTAGGGGCAGAACCTTTAGTCGCGGTTCGTATAACGGGCCGCAACTAATGGTTATCTGCCGCGGCAGAAATTTGGGCACTTTCTGTGCCGCGGCAGAGAGTTCATTTTGGTTAGGGTTTAGGGTTTACTAATTCATGCCGCGGCAGAAATTTGGGCACTTTCTGTGCCGCGGCAGAGAATTCATTTTGTTTTATTTTATTCATTTTTTCTTCATTTCAAAATAGTTTTCGTATATTACTACGCTACCACATACCGTACACGATCGAGCATACAAATATATACAACTTTGATAGTTACATGGAGATCACACGGGACTAAGCCCGTCTATTCGATTACACGGCCCGGCATCATCGGTTATGCTTATTGTTCACACTAAATTCTCCGGCGTCGTCTACCATCTCTTTCAGCAGAAATCCCGCTAGTTCCTCTGCAATTGCTAGTACGCGTTGTGCTCCGGTAAGACCTTTTCCCGTAGTCTCTCAAACTATATAAGAAAGGGAGATCAATATGAACATCAATCATGATAACAAAAAGCGAGGTAATAAAATAATGTTGTGAACGTATTTCTTACGTCGACTCTATAATCTTTGTGCTCAGTGGTAAACGTGCGAATAAACTCGCAAACGTAGTATCCACATAGATGCGTCCCCGATGGCTGCCTCGCGCACTTTACGAGAATAGACTTCAATCAAAATAATAATCTAATATCAAAATAATAACTGTATTGAAACTAGAAGTAAAGAGATGCGCGGTCATATCTCGTACTACTTACCGAGACCGGAGTAAACGTCAGCTTCTTACTAAAGGAACCCTGCACCACACTCTTGAATCGGTTCCAAACCCTGCCCGGCAAAGAAAATGAATTAATGAATGAGTTAATTCATTACCTGATATCTCATGAAATCAACGAAAGAGACCGATATAGCGCGAATATTACCTCTGGAGCATGTCCTGCATGTTGCGGAACTCTTCCAGGTTTCTCTTTAATGGGTCCATGACATCAACTTTTCCCTTATCAACTCGTATGTCTAGCAGAATCCAGTGAAAGCTGCACCCGTTTATATATACGTCAGTAACTCATCAATTACACATAACATCGAGTAAGTAAAAATTAGTGTGTACAAGACAGTAACACTCTTACTCGAAGTTGTAAGGAAACAATATGTGGTCACAGTAATGTTGCTCCGTTAGAAACCTTAGAAGGTTTCCCGCCGTCTCGTCGAGTTTCGTCGTTAGCGTTTCTATATGTACTTTATCTGGGTCAATGAACCCAACACTATAGACCATTCTTTTACAAGACTGCATCTTCATTCTGCATAATATAGAGTACAAAAGGATATATATAATGAGAATAATTACAAATGCAATGAACTAAACAAGTTATATGTAGACAATGAATTCAACAACTTACAGACAATAGCAACTCATGAGAGATTTGTCGAGGGCGTCCAAATTGAATAACTGGAAGAGTTCTGAAAAGTCAACATGGACCTCTTCGGGTCGGAAGAAGTACTCTGCTGGGACTTTCGCCATGATCATTATTCTGTCCCCCTTTACCTCTCTCAAGTACCATTGATGCAAATTTCGCATTTGTGTTGGCAGTTGTTTCAACTTCTGTTCGCTGACCAAAGGCTTCCCTGGGACATATGTAGGGGCTACATCAGCCATGGGTAACTTGTCGTCTTGGGAATCTAACA
Organism: Puccinellia tenuiflora; assembly: GCA_012064385.1. NCBI lineage: Eukaryota > Viridiplantae > Streptophyta > Magnoliopsida > Poales > Poaceae > Puccinellia > Puccinellia tenuiflora. The sequence continues at coordinate 939,998 of QRDG01000502.1, read as the reverse complement.
GTTCAGCAACAGTCACACCCATAGCGGCCGCCAACTTTGCAGCTTCTACCAAATCCTGCTGCTGTGCCTGAGGAACGTCTTTTGATAACACCTTGAGGGGTGGGATCGATTGTTTGGCATGTTCTCCGAGCTGGGGAACGTCCCTTCGTTTCCCGCTTGCACTTGTACTTGCTTTCCTCCCGCTTGCACTTTCACTTGCTTTGCTCCCGCTTGCACTTTTCCTTGATTTGTTCTTCTCCGCTTCCTTTCGAAGTGTGCGTGCATAGTCATCTGGCTTATGGTGCAACTCATATTGCGATTTGTGCTCAGAAAATCAACTCCCCACGCTATTTGCTTCTCAGTGTATACCGGGGTGGGCTCTGTTTTCTTCTTTGCAAAATGCGCATCTTTTTCAGCCTTTGCGATCGCTGTGATTTCCTCATCAGTATGATCGTAAGTTCTGATGGGAAGATTCTTATGAGGTACTCTTGGGAGGGGCTCCCTTTTTCGTTTTGGGCTGCTGCATCGTAGAGTACTCAGCGACGAAACACGCTTCTGCTTATTGGCCTTAGCTGGCAAAGGCGGCGGCGAAGACGGCCGGCCCAAGTCCGGTGGCGGAGATCGAGATGGACTCGCGCTGTGTTGATCATAGTCTTGGGGTGGGCTTCTTGTAGGTGATGGTGACCTGCGATGACTCAGAGGCGGTGTTGGACTTGGCACCGAGCCTGGAAGCTTGATGTTGTTCTTGTCCCATAGAATGATACCACCCAGTACTTCTCCGAGTGTCTTCTCACCTTCAGGTCCATGGATGTCAAGCTCCATTGAGTCAAACCCCTTTACGATTTCATCCACCCCGACTTTAGTATAGCCAGCTGGAATCTCACGGCCATGCCAACGTGCCTCAGGTGGAGAAGGTAAAGCAGTTCCGACCGCCACCTTCAGGGATATGTTCTTCACCTTCTGATGGAGCTCACAAGGTATCTGCTCCTTGATTCCATCCACAGGGTAGCCGGGACCGCCATCTATCATCCGTGCACCGTCAGACGGGACCTCCGATTCAGCCACGCTGCTTCTCCGCAGAGATGGGCCGGCGGTAATATCGAGTGCAGGATCTTGCGCGCGCTCTCCTCTAAGTTCGTCAATCTGCTGCTGCTTGTCAATTCTTGCTAGCAACTGGTTGAACTTGTCTTCCTCCTCCTCCTCCCGTCGCTTCTTTGCTCTCGATCGGCTTCTATAAGTATCTTTGTCTTTGGGAACCCAATCTCCCAGGGATAACTAGGGCCAAAGCCTCGTGTTGGTCCTCCTTTTTCTGGATTCCCGAGGACCTTTGTCAGCAAGTCTTTCTCTCTATCAGCACGGAACTTTGTTTTCCCCTCTTTAATTTCTTTCACCACTTTCAGCCATGTCTCCCTGGGTACCCTTATCCCCTCACTGCAAATAAGATCCCCTGTCTCCATGTCATACTCACTCCCATGCGCAAGGAAAAAATTCCGTGCCCTTAGTTCCCATTCGTCGCGAATTGGTTCTGGAACGATCCCTTTAGCAAGCAGCGCTTCCTCTATTTTATCCCACTTTGGCATGGCAGTCGCGTAGCCCCTGTCCCGAGCTTATGGTGATATTTCTTTTTTGCAGCATTTGTCTTGGCTCGTGTTGACTTTCCGTAGCATCTCTGACTTCTTGTACTTCACAAAGCATCCCAGTAAGCCTCTGCTTCACTAGATAGCCCTCGAATTTTGGAGCACTATTGGTCTTCTGATACTCTTGCCATAATGTTTCTTCCACTGCCGGAATAGTTCGGCCATCTTCTTAAGAGTGAACACCTTGACTTTGTCCCTCAATGCAGCTGTGTCGTCCTCTTCCTCACATTCTGGGAGGGTGAATAATGCCATGAGGTCATTCCAAAGACCATCTTTGTACCTTTCGGTGACATACTCATTATCTTCCACCCCTTTGGGCTTATTCCACTCTCGAACGGTGATGGGGACGCGATCCCTAACCATGACTCCGCATTGTTTTACAAATTTCTTTGCAACCTTTATGGGTTCCAACGGTTCGCCCACTGGTGATATCTTCGTAATTGTATAATGCGCAGATGCGGCCAACTTTTTGGCCGGGCCTCGTTTGGAACATTTGCTCGATGTGGAGGCCTAAGAGAAGAAACATTCGTCAATTCATATATATACAACTCAATTAATGCATCTACTGACCATCGGACTTCATATATATACCTTGCCGGACTTCGTTAAGGGTCCATCATCGGAGCCGTCGCCTTCTCCATCATCAGAGGCGTCGGCTTCCCCTCATTTTGGTCGACCTCTTCACCCTCACCGGATGGGTTCAGATACATCGAGGGAGATTCGGGTGGATCAGCACCGGTGGCGTTGTGGATTATGTCCTCGAGAATTTCTTCTTGTCTTAGGTCTCTGCGGATCGGACTAGGTGGATCCATAGTTTCTGCAAAATGCACACAATATCATTTTCGCATACAATATTGCTACAAAATTTATAACAAAAGTTGCATAATTGTTAAAGTTCAAAAAATTTGCTAGAACTAACACTAACATGATTTTTGGCAGTAGCAATTCATCAAACACCTATACAATTAAAAATTAATTTTGCTAGAACTAACACTATTACAATTGCTAGAACTAACACTTAATTCTAAAATCTCATAAAATAATTTTGCTAGAACTACACTAAACATAAAATAATTTTGCTAGAACTAACACTTAATTTTAAAATCTCATAAATTAATTTTGCTAGAACTAACACTAAATTGTAAAATCTCATAAAATAATTTTGCTATCTACAAATTGCTAAAAATGCTAGATTTTATACAATTTGCTAGAACTAACACTAACATGATTTTTGGCCGTAGCAATTCATTAAACACCTATACAACTAATTCTAAAATTAATTTTGCTAGAACTAACACTAACACTTTATACAATTGTTAGAACTAACACTTAATTCTAAAATCTCATAAAATAATTTTGATAGAACTAACACTAACATAAAATAATTTGCTAGAACTAACACTTAATTTTAAAATCACTAAAATCTCATAAATTAATTTTGCTAGAACTGACACACTTAATTCTAAAATCTCATAAAATAATTTTGCTATCTACAATTTGCTAAAAATCGGTGGTTAAGGAGGAGAGGGGTGCCGGCGGCAGTCTGACCTAGGGCGGGGACGGCGAGCTCGCGGCGGCGCCTCGGGCGCGGGGGCGGCCGGAGTTAAGGGGCGCGGCCGGAGTTGGGGGTGGCGGCCGCTCGGGCGCGGGGGCGGCCGGAGTTGAGGGGCGGCGGCGGCCGGACGGCGAGCTCGGGCGGCGGAGGAGGCGACGGCGACGGGCGCGGAGAGGAAGGCTCGGGCGGCGGAGGAGGCGACGGCGACGGGCGCGGAGAGGAAGGCTCGGGCGGCGGTAGCTCGGGCGACGGTGGCGGAGGAGAGCGGCCGGCGGCAGGAGGCGACGGTGGCGGTGGAAAATTTCGGCAGCCTGACGGCGCTATGTCACAAATGGCCTCCGGTGTCGCGG
>QRDG01000502.1:823644-928961 GCA_012064385.1 Puccinellia tenuiflora | reverse complement strand
TTTTGGGTTTTAAATTTTGCATCAAGAAAAATAAGCTAAAGAGAACTAAAACAAGCAAGACAAAAACAAAGTAAAGTGATTGAGAGTACAAGACTCCCCTTGCTATAGCTCCAAGATCCCTGGCAACAGCGCCAGAGAACTGCTTGATGGTCGGTGATGGAAGTGTTGGGTTGTGCCCCAAGCGAAGGCGGAGATGTAGTAAGTAGCAGTTTTCCCTCGTTAATGAACCAAGGTTTATCGAACTAGTAGGACCTTGAAATAAAAAAAGTGAATGTTTAAGATCTCTGGCGCATAATCTTCAACAGACGTGGACCTGCACACACTCAACCAAAATACTTTGCCCCCAACGGTGGAAAGGTTGTCAATCTTTCCGGTCTCGCAACAAACAAAGCGGTTAATTGTATAGTGAAATGGATGAAATATGAAAATGGACCGTAGGAGTAATGATGATGAAAAGTGATGAATAAAGGTTGCAATCAATGTAAAAAGATGGGACGGGGGCCATGGGTTCACTAGTGGAGTCTCTCAAATAAATAGAACAATAATATGATGGGTGAACATATTACATTTGGGAAATTGACAAGATTATAACACACACTTAATCTAGCTATGACAAAGTGAACATGATAATATTTAAGTAGGCATCATGATAATGAACAAAGACCGTTGAGTCAAATTGCATCTTTGTCTAAAAAGTCCATCGTGAGATCGCTATCCAGCCTGTCACCCATCGGTATTAAGTTGCAAGCAACAGACATTTGTATTAAGTAAAGTGCATGAAGTAATCAATACTAATATCAAAAGAGACATTAACACCGCTGTTTTGCCCTTAGTAGCAACAGCACACCCTCGCCCTTAGACGTTTCTGTCACTCGTGCCCAGGAACAAAAGGGGGCATTAACCCACTATCTAGCATAAATACCCTCTCTTGGAGATACACACAATCACTTGGCCAAAGTAACTACGCACATCGGAGAGCATGCAAGAACATAAATCAACATATAAGAATCATGCACAATGTGATCATAACTTTATAATCCATCGGATCCCAGCAAACACATCACATAGCATTACAATAGTCGATCTTGATCATGTTAGGCAGCTCACAAGATCATAAGACATGAAGCACAAGAGAGAGAGACTACCATCTAGCTACTGCCATGGACCCGTGGTCCAAGGTGGGACTACTCACAAATCATCCCGGAGGAAGGCATGGCGATGAAGAGCCCTCCGGGATCGATCTCCCCTCCGGCAGAGTGCCGGGATTTGCTTCAGAATCACCCCCGAACTAGGGTTTGAGATGACGGCGCGTCGGGGTGACTTCTCTGGAAAATAATGGCCTCCCCGATGTTTTTAGGGTTAATAGGATTTTATAGGCGTCGGAGGGGGCCGAGGGGACGCCCCAGGAGCAGGGGCGGGCCCCACCCGCAGGTCCTAGGGGGGCCGCGGCAGGCACCCGCCTGTGGCCCTGGGTGGCCCCCAGGTCTCCCTTCGGTCTTCTGGTGTCTTCCGTCGAATAAAAATTCCCCGTAAATTTTCATCCAATTCCGAGAATATTTTCAGAAGTAAATTTCTAAAACACAAAAACAGGGAACTGGCACTGGACATCTTGTCAATAGGTTAGTCCAATAAAATGCATAAAAATGACGTGATATGATAATAGAAGCATGTGACAACATCACAAAATTAGCATGGATCACTCAAAATTATACATACGTTTGACACGTATCAGAGTACGCTCCTCTTTCTTCTTGGTTTCAGCACTGTCCAATGTTTAGAGCTGATTTCTCAGATTTTCATTGCGCGGATGAGAATGGTGAGTTATATTTATATTTTGGCTTAAGCTACTCTCGGGTTGATTCAAGTGAAGACGTAATCCATCGACACCGGGTGAAAGGGGGGAAATGACCTTGCTCGTCATGAGTTATATCTAGCTCTCCACTGCTCCTTCATGAGCTTAAAAACAGAGGCACAAAAAGGAGTATTTTGAATTTTTAAAGATAGCACATGAAAAATTTACTTGGAATGGCAAGAAATAGCATGCATAGGTAGATATGGTGGACTCAGCTGGCAAGATAGTTTGACTTTGGGATTTGGATGCACGAGTGAACCATACACTCAATACGAATTTTTGGGCTTAGCAAAGAAGGTATTTGAAGCAAACATCTAACATTAACCGGTAACAGAGTAAAATAAGACATAAGTCAATCATAACCATAAAAGCTCCACACCGTCTCCCTTGTTGACCAAACAATTCTTTTGATGGAAAGATTAGCTTAAATAATTAATAACTACGAAACACCACACAGTTTAAAGCTTTTAACAGTATTTCTTTACTAATCAATTCCACTCAAATAACTAGGAAGCTTAAGCATTCATCTTAATTTCTCAAAACAAATGAGAAGTATCAAGTATCCACACAATGATCTACAATACTATGCAGGCTTTCGTTTCATTCCAATATCACATGAATAGCATTTTGTCACTTTGACAATTCAAGGAATTTATCAATAACAACTCTCCAACAAATATAAGTGAAGAACAAGAGAGTTTAACAACAACTACTAGCAGCTCTAAATAAGATAAAAGCTAAAAGCGAGAGCTTACTACCAAACAAACAGTAGCTAAGAATACTCAACAAAATATAAGCGAAGCACAGGAGTATTCAAACGAAAAAGCGGAGTGTGTCTCTCTCCCACACAAACAAAGCAAGGATCCAACAAGCATATGACTAGCAAACAAACAAACAAAATTGAAAGTAAAAAGACGCTTCAAGCATAGCACATAATATGTAAAGTGATAAAAACTTAGTTCAACGAAGACGACCTCATGATAGTCGATGAAGAAGAGGGGATGCCTTGGGCATCCCCAAGCTTTGAAGCTTGATGGTTCTTGATATTCAGAGGGGGTGCCATGGGGGCATCCCCAAGATTGAGCTCTGATCCATCTTCAATTTCTTCATTATCCTCTCCTTTGGAACTTAAAAACTCCCTTCACACAAAACTTCTCATAAACTGATTAGAGGGTTAGTGCTCATAAATTAAAAATGCACATGTGTTCAACTCAAGACAAATTGCAAACAACTTTATTGGGAATTAGCTACTATTCACTAAGCCTCAATGTGGCACTCCACCCCATGTGCGCCGCCTCTCTTCCTCGCCTCCCTTCGCGGTCGCGCCCTGCCGCCTCCGCACGTCGCCGACCACCGGCGTCCTCTCCCCCGAGCCCAGCTCGCCTTGCTCTGCCCGGCCTTCCTCCACCGGTCTCTGCCCCGTCTTGGCCCGAGCCGCTACTGTGGTCTTGCTCCCTACCCGCTCCCATCGACCTCGGCCGCCGTCCGGCCCTGCCGCCCCGCTCGAGCTCGAGCTGCACCTCCCCGTCAGCTCCCCGCCCTGCGTCCGTCCGCGCTAGCCTGCGCCGCGCCATCCCCGAGCTTGGCCGCCCTCCTGCTGCTGTGGCCGGCGTGCCCCGAGCCGCCCCTTCTTCCTCGTCTTTGTCTCCGCTTCCCGAGCTCGCGCCCGCACGTCCCCATCTTCGCCACGCTCGGCCGCGGCTAGCTCCTGCGCCCCGTCCTCTGCTCCAGCCCGTGGGCTCGCACCGGTCTCCTCTTCCCAGCTCGTGGCCGTTCTGCTGCGCTCGCCTCCAGAGCCCAGCGCGTTCCCGACGTCTCCATGCCGTGCGTGTGCTTGTTGATGCTGTCCCGCAGCCGTGCCCGTGCTGCTGCTGCTCCCGGTCGCCTCCATCCGTGTTCCCGTCCCTGGTGCCCGCCACTTGTTCGACGTTTTGCCCGCAAGAAGCCCGACGTCCGTCTCCGTGCCGGCTGCCGTGTTGTGCCCGACGGCGTTTCCCGACGTGTCGTGTCCGCCTACGTGCCGTGTTCCCGATGACCGAGTTTTCCGGACGCTCCCGTCGTGAAGCCGTTCCCGATGCCAAGGTCTCCCAGATGCCGCGCACCGGATACGCCATCTATCCCGACCGGAACATGCCAAGTTCTCCGCCTCCTCCGTTTTGTGTCGGCCGCCTTCGTGCGTCGTGACGTGAAGACCGGTGCCCGATCCTCGATCCCCGACCACCGTGAACCCCGTCGACCTCGAAGCCCGGAACGCCAAGGTCCGCTTCGACTACGACCCGAGTATGACTACTTCCATGACGGCGACTACTTCGGCTACTACCACGACCTCAACTACGGCGACTACTTCGACTACTTCCTCTACGAATCCGAAGTTTCTCCGAATCCGATGTGTGACCCCAACCCTAACCCTATACCATATATATGCGTATCTTATTTCAAATCATGCATAACTAATTAACATCACACCTTTATCCATTTAGTCGAATGAAATCAACTAAATTTAAATATGGAGTTTTGTCCGGTGCATCTATATTGTGCACCGATCCCATTTAAAATGCTTTGCCATGTGTTAGGAAATAAAATTGGATCACATTAAATTTGTCATGCATACATGTCATCAACATGCCGATTCTTTTGCCGTAGAGTAAAATGCATCTTTTCCGTTGCCCAGTGTTCGTTGCTTCTTCGGGAATAGGACGATGAGTTGATGTGAGCAACGACAGGTTCTGCTACCTCTACCGGATTGCAGGCAAGTGATACTCCCTTGCTATATTTGCTTGTTTTATGTCTCTTACTCTCCTATCTTTTGCTCCTTGCTAGTCTTATGTTACGATGCTTGTGTCCTGATCCTATTTGCATGTTTACCTGGCAGCCATGATATAGCCACACCCCCACATCCTATTACCCTCTTGCTTGTTTACCTTGTTGGCCTTGCGAGTCCTAGTGCCTGCTTAGGTGCTTTGTTTGAGTCTTATTATCTCTTTATATAGTCTAGTTGTTAACATGATAGCTAGGCTCAACTAAAATGGTAATCTTTACTTTCTGTTGCGATGGGAATAATTTAATAAAGATAAGGCACCGGCGGAAGGCCAATCGTGGTGTTTTGTTCTGCTAGTGTCGCCTAGGACCCGAGTTCTTTTCCGCTGATCCAAGACTGAGCGCACTAACCACATGTGGGAGTTCTATGGGCCTCCCTGCAATCTATTACCGGATCCCCAAACTTGTCCAGGTGCCACAACTTAGTTTGGGTGTTTCCATTTGCGCGCGTACAACGATGTTGATGTGAAGGTAAGATGATGGTGGTTAGGTGGTTACTTTACGGTAGGGTTGCGGCCTGCGCGTTTATCGCATGCTGAAGAAGGGCAATTGTATGAGTGTTCCTTCTGAAGCCACGCACGCAACGGTTAGGCCCACCTCGAAGCTTCGTCCGGACTCTCAAGGTGGATCATACCTAGATAGGTGGCTCCCTGGACTTGTTTGTAGAGAAGGGAAGTGTTGTGTCGAACGCTCCACTAGTACACCTCTAAGCGAGTGTTTAGATGCGTGTGGGTTCATTGGTGCATCCCTGCAGGGTGAAATCTTTTCGAAAAGCCGTGTCCGCGGTTATGGACGACTTGGTGAAATGCGCTGGCTAAAAAGATCATAGACAACTTGCACCTAATGGTTATAACTTGACTAGTAAGATAGATTACATGAATAATAAACCATAAAATTTGTCAACTGTGTGAGTGCCTTTGGACTTGGACTTGCTGCTCGTTGTTTAACCGGGCTGGTAAGGAATCGGCTGGGTTATGTTTGGTGTTAGTATGGTTGGTTCCTTATGCGCTCTCTTACCTTGTCTCTTTTAGACGAAAGTTGTAGTGTGTCTCTATAAATTGTTAGTGCTGCTTGCCGCCGCTTCAATCGCTAACGCTCTTCCCCCAGAATTCCAGCTATGATATCTTGTGAGTATTACTTGCCAGTACTGTTTATAGTACTGACCCCTTCGGGGCTGCTATTCCAATGCATCTGACAGGTTTGAAGTCTAACGACGTTAGCTTGGGAATCCCTCCGGCTTGGCCTGGGCAGGGATATGGTGCCTTCGTTTATCTTCAAGACTCTTAATCCAATTTGTATCTTGTCCATATTCGGACGCTATTTTGCTTCCGTTGTTATTTTGGATCTTTGTATTGTATCTTTGCTCTTGACTCTGTGAGTCGTTGTTGTATATATGTTCTTCTGTTGGTTCCATTGAGAACTGTTTTAATGTTATCACAATTCCACCTGATGGGGGGATACTTTATAGGTAGGCCCATGGACCCGGAAAGTAGACCCGCCAAGACCAAGAAGGCCAAAGCCGAGTCACGTATCAAGTCACATGGGCTGGGCTGGAGACAAGCCGACCGAGGCCCATGATGGAGAAAGGACCCGTCCAGAAGGAGTCCAAGTACAACCCGGAGCCTTAACTTGGAAGACCAAGACGTAGAGTAGGATTCCGTGTTCTAGTGTGACTCGGTGTAACCTGTAAGTCCAGGGACCCGGCAGCCTTTATAAGCGGGGTCCTGGACCTTAGATCAAAAAGGCCTCACAAGTTCTAAGCAATCTAGAGAGAGAGAGAAACACCAAGTCGCCGACTCCCCAGAGAGGAGCCGGAACCCTGTAATCGATACCAGATCAAGAGCAATAAAGAGAAGCAGGAAGTAGGTCTTTACCTCTAACCAAGAGGGGCCGAACCTGGGTAAATCTGTGTCCTTAGGCGAGATTAATCTCTCCTACGTACTTCAAGCATCGATGGCCCCCGAACTCACCTTCCTGGAGGAAGGACTTGCCGTGACAACCCCACGACAGTTGGCGCCCACCGTGGGGCTGGAGATGCGAGGAGTCGAGATCGTGGGAGCTGCTCGCCGGGCCATGGAGAAACTCGCCATCGGGCGAGTCTACACTGATGAGCATGGAGAAACAGAAATCGACGACTCTGGTTGGACTTCAGATATGCATGAAGTCGACGAGGGTTATCAGCTTGTCTTTGGAGGAATCAACGTGTTCGTCGGCATGGTTTGCGCGTCGGGTCTTCGCGCGAACTCGGCGGAATCTGTATCAGAGCCAACAGTTGTTGTCGAGTCCGACGGAGAGGAGTCGGTCGGCACATCAGAACTCGGCATCATCGCCGAGTCAGAGAAGCATCTTGCTGTCAACCATGAAGAGGAGTCGCTGGCGGAGCCATGTATGGAGCCAGGTTACGACGCCGATTCAGAGTCTATCTTGCCCTTGTTTGAGGATCGGCTTGGGTATGGAATTGAGGAAGAGGACTACGAGGAGTCGCCAGTTCGCGCTCGCGTCGTCGGAGTCTACATGTCTGGAAACGGCGGCAATCAGTTTGATCCAACTCTGTTAACAAAGGAAATCAATGCAAGCAATGCAGCTGAGCGGGCGGCCGAGTTAGCCAGTGCGCGTTCTGCGATGGAGAGGCAATTAGCAGAGATCAACGAGGCAAATCGCAGGTTAGCGGAAGAGCGGGCCCGGGTCCAGACTGAAGCCCAGGTCCTGCGGAGTCGCCAGGAGGAACTCACCTCGATCCAGCATCGCAGAGCCAGGAGTCGCCTGCGCGGAGGAGCCAATGTCAACCCTATTGCTTTGTTCACCACACCCACCGGTCCAGGCGCAGGAGCCGGGCTGGGGAGTTCATCAGCTGCAGGAGGCGGCGCAGGGGGAGGAGCAACACCACCACCACCACCACCACCAGAAGGACCCGGTGGCAGCCGTACCAACGGACCACCACCTGAAGGAGGAGTCGGAGGAGGAGCAACGGGTGGTATGGGACCTCCACCTGGCAGGTTCCGTACTCCAGAAGGGCATTACTCTAACCCAATGGACAATCTTCACGCGGCAACAATGAGATTAGAGAATATCGAGATACCAGAAGGACCAGCGGGCCAGGAGACCCGCCGTGCTATTGAGATGCTGAAGACAGCAATGACTCAGCAAGCTCTTTACCCAACGTTTCCAGATGCAAGCAGGCTGCACTCAACACCGTTCAACTCGGGTACGAGGAGTCGGCATGACGAGTCTCACCCGGCCAACTCTACAAGCGCAAGGCGCCGTGAGCAAGAGAGGAATAGGGTTATTATACCAACTGCATCACGAGCTCAGTTAGTAGTTGATGAAGCAAGACAGCGACGAGAAAGGGAGGCAGCCAGGGCTCGGGAGGCTGAGAGGGACAGAGCCCTAGCTGGTGCAGATAACCAGCCTCAGCCGACCCGGGTGCACACAGAGGTGACTTTTCCTGGTACCTCTCCCACACTGACAGGACCAGAATGCCTGTCAGATTCCATCAGATCCGAGTCTTTCCCCAGCGACTTCAAGGAGCCGCGCAAAGTTCCCAATTACGAGCCCAACATGGACCCGACCTCTTGGTTGGGTACATACGAGATGGCGATGAGTATTCGCAATGCCACAGGTAATTTGTGTGCCAAATTCATGTATCTTATGATGGAGGGAGCAGCCAAGGTGTGGATGCGTAACTTGCCTCCTAGATCAATCAATTCTTGGGAGCAGTTGAAGTCGGCCTTTGTTCAGAACTTCCAGGGAACATGCAAAAAGTTGAGTACCATAGAGGATTTGGAGCGATGTGTTCAGAGAAAGGGCGAGTCTGCAAGGCACTGGATGAGGCGAGTCTCGGAGATAATTAACTCATCGCAAGGACTCCCAACAATTTCAGTGCTAATGGCAATGGAAAGGAACTGCAGCTACAATCCCTTGAGCTGGAAGCTAGGTCGTATGAAGGAGAGCCTGAATCAAGGTATTCCCCTTACGATTGGTGAGATCATGGCAGGTGCTAATAAGCACGCTGCCACAGACAAAACAAAGGATCAGGAGGAAGGGACTAAAGGACAAGGTGGCAATGGTCAGAATCAGAACCAGAATCAAAACCAGAATCAAGGTGGTAGCAAGCGGCCATATGGAGATAACTCTGACCTAGTGGCTAACACAAATACTGGGGTCAGACGCAAGGACAATAATTCTCACGGATACCAAGGCCGTACTCCAAGCACAGAGGAGGTCTTGAGGATTCCATGCCCTAAACACGCCAAGAACGGCAGATGCGGCCATACCTTGGGACAGTGCGTAGATTTGCAGCGTGCCGGGTTCCAAGGGCCAGGAAACAGAGGTAACAACAACGGGTATAGAGGAAACAATGATGGTGGACGACCTGGCAACCAGGGTGGAGGAGTCGGCAATAACCCTAACCAACCTCAGGGAGGAGGTAACCAACAGGGCGGGTTCCAGCAGAACCCGAAGCAACTTCAGGATAACAATGGGCAGTATTATGTCACAACTCGGCCACAGAACCCGAGTCGTGGCAGTTACCATGTCTTCACAACAAGCACGTCCAAACGTTCCAAGAAGTTAAAGGTTAGAGCTGTTAATGCAGTAGAGCCGGCGCTTCCACAGTGGCTCAGGTGGTCAGAGCAAACCATCACATGGAGTCGGGCAGATCATCCACCAAGAGTCGACGACCCAGGGCAGCTAGCCTTGGTGGTGGCACCTCAAGTTGGGGGCTATACATTGAACAAAGTGCTCATGGATGGAGGAAGTAGTATCAACATCTTATATTATGACACATTCAAGAGGATGCAGCTGCAAGATAGGCAGCTAATACCTACTGAAACAGTTTTTCATGGAATCGTACCAGGGAAGTCAGCCAAGCCAATCGGTAAGATTTATCTTGAGGTTGCTTTTGGCACAGTGGAGAATTTTCGTTCAGAGATTATGCCTTTTGAGGTAGTGGATCTTAAGAGTCCATACCATGCTCTCTTTGGTCGACCAGCATACTTTAAGTTTATGGCCAGACCATGTTATGTTTACTTGAAGCTCAAGATGCCAGGTCCAGCAGGAGTCATTACAGTTAATGGCAGCAGACAGATGGCATTGGAGTGTGAACTAGGTGATGCAGCTATGGCTGAGTCAGCTTGTGCTCAAGAGGAGCTGAAATTTTACAAGGCAAACGTGGACCCGGAGGACAACTCGGTCCTTAAGAAGCCGGCCACAGAGGAGAAGATGAAATTCAAGTCAGCTCAGGACACAAAGCAAGTCGACTTTACCCCTGGTGATTCTTCCAAGCAGTTCACCATTGGGGCACACCTCTCTGATAAATAGGAAAGCGCGCTCGTCGAGTTCATCCGTGAGAACCGGGATGTCTTTGCATGGAAGCCATCTGACATGCCAGGAGTCCCGAGAGAACTCGCCGAGCACAGCTTACATGTTAACCCTAATGCAAGACCAGTCAAGCAGGGTCTGCGCAAGTTTCATGATGACAGGAGGAAAGCCATAGGAGAAGAGGTGGCTCGGCTCCTCGCAGCCGAGTTCATCAAGGAGGTCTTTCACCCAGAGTGGGTGGCCAATCCAGTGTTAGTACCAAAGAAAACAGGAGAGTTGCGTATGTGCATCGACTTCACGGGCCTTAACAAGCATTGCCCTAAGGACCCGTTTGCATTACCTCGTATCGACCAGATCATCGACTCCACAGCGGGGTCAGAGTTGCTTTGTTTCTTAGATGCCTATTCAGGGTACCACCAGATCAGACTCAACATAGAGGATGAGCTGAAGACGTCCTTCATTACGCCCTTTGGAGCATTTTGTTACACAACAATGCCCTTTGGACTCAAGAACGCAGGAGCTACATATCAGAGATGTATCCAAAATTGTTTCAAGGAACAGATTGGAAGGAATATTCATGCTTATGTGGATGATGTAGTGGTCAAGTCTCAGAAGGCCGACTCTCTGATAGCAGACCTGACAGAAACCTTTGATAACCTACGCAAGTACAAGATGAAGCTCAATCCAACCAAGTGTGTTTTTGGAGTCCCTGCAGGCAAACTCCTAGGCTTCATTGTTTCAGAGAGAGGCATTGAAGCAAACCCAGAGAAAATCAAGGCTATTCACAATCTGCAGAAGCCGACTTGTCTAAAGGACGTCCAGAAACTCGCTGGTTGTGTAGCAGCTCTCAGCAGATTCATCTCAAGACTCGGAGAGAAGGCGGGTCCTCTCTACCGACTCTTGAAGAAGTCAGATAAATTCATATGGGACAAAGAAGCCGATGATGCTTTTGAAGGCTTAAAGAGAACCCTATCATCAGCACCAGTACTTGCAGCTCCTACAGATAAGGAGCCCATGCTGTTGTATGTGGCTGCCAATGAGAGGGTGGTCAGTGCAGTAGTAGTGGTGGAACGATCAGAGGAAGGAAAGGAGTACCCAGTGCAGAGGCCTGTTTATTATATCAGTGAAGTCCTCACAGAGTCAAAGCAAAGGTACCCTCAATGGCAGAAGTTAGTCTATGGAGTTTTTCTTGCTAGTAGGAAGCTCAAGCATTATTTCCAAGAGCATCCAATCAAAGTGGTGAGTTCAGCACCGCTAGCAGACATTATACGCAACAGAGATGCAACTGGCCGAGTCGCCAAGTGGGCAATCGAGCTGGGTCCTTATCATATTACATATGAGCCCAGAACAGCAATCAAATCGCAAGCTCTGGTCGACTTTGTCAATGATTGGACTGATTGCACGTCCTCTCCAAGTTCACCTTGCACCAAATATTGGACAATGCACTTCGACGGGTCCAGACAGTTAGAGGGCTCAGGAGCCGGCGTGGTTCTAACTTCACCAAAAGGAGATAAGTTGGCATATGTCCTTCAATTACATTTTGATTGTACAAACAACATGGCAGAGTATGAGGCTTTGCTACATGGCCTGCGTTTGGCCAAGGAGATGAACATCAAGCGTATCAGGTGCTTTGGAGACTCGGATCTCGTAGCTCAGCAAGTGTCTGGAACCTGGGACTCGAAGGATGCAAACATGGCGGCTTATAGAAGAGCAGTCGAACAGATAGCCGGGTTCTTTTCTGGTTATCAAGTGGAGCATATTGACAGACGCAAGAACGAGGCCGCAGATGCGTTATCACGACTCGGCTCTCGTCGAGAGAAAGTACCACCAAACGTATTTGTGGATGAGCTTCACCACCCATCAGTCAAGTTGCCCACAGAGGAGGAGTTAGCCTTCCCAGATCCAGAGTCGGCGCTTGTGGCAGCAGTACGGGCAATCCCAGCATGGACAGAGCCCTACCTTGCATATCTCCTAAGAGGTGAACTACCAAAGGATGAAGTCAAGCGAAAGCAACTCATCAGGCGGTGCAAGTCCTACACAGTCATTGATGGCGAGTTGTACAGAAGGAGTGTCACTGGAGTCTACCAGAGGTGTGTGTCTCCAGAAGAGGGCAAGCAAATACTGCAAGAGATTCATGCAGGTGATTGTGGTCATCATGCATCCACTAGATCCTTGGTGTCAAAAGCCTTCAGACACGGGTTCTTTTGGTTAACAGCACACCTGGACGCAGAAAAGATAGTTCGAGTCTATGATGGATGTCAAAGGTACGCAAGGCAAGACCACGTGCCAGCCCAAGAGCTCAGAACCATCCCTATCACTTGGCCATTTGCAGTTTGGGGGCTTGACATGGTTGGTCCTTTCTCAAAGTCGCCTTGTCAGAAGACCCATCTGCTAGTAGCAGTTGACAAGTTCACCAAGTGGGTGGAAGTAGAACCCGTCAGCAGAGTCGACGGTGCATCAGCTGTGAGATTCTTCAAGAAAATAGCAACACGCTTTGGATACCCTCACAGCATCATTACAGACAATGGTACCAACTTATCAGTTGGAGAGATGGCCAAGTTTTGCGGTGAGAACAACATCAGACTCGACCTAGCCTCAGTGGCACACCCACAGTCCAATGGACAGGCAGAGAGGGCAAATCAGGAGTTGCTGAAGGGAATTAAGCCTCGGCTCCGAGTCCCCTTGCTAAGAGCCGCCGGGTGTTGGGTTGAGGAGTTGCCAGCAGTACTTTGGAGTATCAGAACGACTCCTAACAGATCCACTGGCTTCACACCTTTCTTCATGGTGTATGGAGCAGAAGCCGTCCTGCCAAGCGACTTGTTGCATGACTCGCCACGAGTCGCCAATTACGTAGAGACAGAAAATGAACTCGCTCGCCAGGACTCGGTGGATGCACTTGAAGAAGCAAGGGAGTTAGCCCTTGAAAGATCAGCAGTTTATCAGCAGGACTTGCGGCGATATCACGCACGCAGAATCAAGACCCGGACTTTCCAGGAGGGTGACTTAGTGCTTCGCCTAGTCCAGAATAAGGAAGGGATGCACAAGTTATCTCCACCATGGGAAGGACCGTTCGTCATAAGCAAGAACTTGCACAACGGATCGTACTATCTAATGGATGTGCGAGAGCCGGCAAGTGAAAGTAAAGGAGCTGACACAGCTCATACACTAGATCCTTATGCAGAGGCAAAGAGGCCGTGGAACATAGCTCAGTTACGTCCATATTATACTTAAGTTGTAATAGTTTTATGAGTTGAAAGGCAAAGAGCCCAGTGAGCCATGCCTAGATGTAATCAAATTATTATGATCAAATGAAATAAAGCCGGCTTCTGTGAACATGAGTCCTTTAGTCGAGTCACCCAGTGAGTGCGCTTTACTCTTTAACTTTGATCATCAGGTTCTTGGGGGCTTGCTTTTCAGTGAAAAAAGTTAAGCTTAGACTCTTGAACCCGGCACAGCAGCCAAATTTTTCCTAATTTTCTCGCTGGTAAGTTAGATGCATCCTGCACAATATGACTAATCTACAGGCATGATTTGTCTCCGGCTCTCATGAATCCTAAGGGACATGAGTCGTTAGGAGCTTGTCAGCACAAGCTGTAAGAGGAGTCATGCAGGGCCTACTTATTCATCAGTGGACAATTAGACGGGTTATAAGAACCACAGAATGACTTGCAAAGATTATACATATCAAATCTCATAACAAGCGAGTCATCATAAGCCGATTGGCACAATTTCAGAACAAAGTAGTTCAAAACACCTAACAAGGTTTAAGCACCAGTAGTGCATCATTACAAAGTTTAAAGGCTAATAGCACAGCATTACAAAGTGATCAAAAGTCATTCAAGGGATGGTCTTCCAGAGGAGTCGACTTTTCAGCTGGGGTTGGAGAGTTCTTCTTCGCTGGAGACTTGTCTTTTGTTTGAGTGATGGAGGCTGGAGCCGGCTTCAAAGGAGGCTTGGTGGCGACTCTCTTCGTTTGAAACCCAGTACCTTTGGGACTCCTCATGTGCTTAGCAAGCTCTGCTTGTTTCTGGGCGTCTCCAGATATAGCTCTCGAAGGAGTGGGCGCAGCAGGAGTCTTCAGAGTGGGCTCGGCACTAGGAACAGGAGCCGTTGGTGACGAGGAGCTCGGCCCAGTAGAAGAGGAGGGGACACCAGCTAGGTCCTGTGATGGGCGGCCAAAGTTTACTATAGTAGGAGTTTCTGGAGCAACTCTTTTGTTCTCCAAATCATAATGATGAACCCATACCTCAGGGTCCATCTTATTGGCAATCTCGCAAGCATACGGCCGTACCAGCTTCTCCTCAGCCTTGAAATCATCTTGAGTAAAAGGTTTGCCATCCTCATGTTGCTCTGGCTTCCCCATTGTAAGCATTGCTGGCTCTATGACAGTGGGATAATAGCTATGGGCTAAGGCCAAGATCCTGATGGAGGCTCTCCTCAATGAAGATTGTTTCCACAGCCGCATATAGCCTGGTGCTCTAGACAACTCGTCCACCAGACGTTCAGGCTCTTTGGGGCACTTGCCCTTGGGGTTCAAATATTTCACCACTGCACGGGCTCCCTCTTGCAGCCCGTGACAGTGGTCAAGCATCTCAGACAGTTGCTTGCTGGTGGGCATCTTAAGTTTTGGGGAGTCAGCCCCTGCAGAAAGAAATCCAAGGATGGTCAGTCTAAAAGCAATTCAGAAAGGTGCAAAAGGAAGCAAGCGAAAGTTTTAAGCTTACCAAATATGTGTTGGCACATGGCCCCAATGCCCTTGCGGCAGGTGTCAAAAACAGCCTTTAGGTCATTGTGTGCCTTCTGGGCAATCTTTTTGGCATCGGCCGACTCTTTCTTTACTTGCTCCAGTTGAGCAGACAAGGCCTTCAGATTATTCTCAAGTTGGAGGGAGCGTTCTTTTTCAGCTATGGCAGACCTGGCACTAGCAGCGGCCTGGTCCTCAAGCTCTTTCATATCTCTCTTCATCTTGGAGATAACGCACTGCAATCACAAGTCAGATTTTTGCAAGTCAGAATGGACAAGTCATAGAGCACAAGTAAGCTACACAAGTCAAATATAGAACTCATGAGCTCCAAGTCGTCACAAGTTAACAACTTGGCGCTTGGGGGCTACTCAGGAGTCGATTTCTTCCTAACAGTTAGCAAAGCATGGTTTTTAGTTGACAAGTCATCAGCTCCAAGTCGCCACAAGTTAGCAACTTGGCGCCTGGGGGCTACTGGTAGATCAGAATTTTTTCTTCAAGTTAAGTATGAGTAAACTACATATGTTTGTAGCTCCAAGTCGTCGCAGGCTGACAACTCGGCGCTTGGGGGCTACTCGTGGAAAAGTTTTTTGGTCTAAGGACCCGACAGACAGCAAATTAGTAGCCCCGAGTCCTAGTAGAGCTAAATACTCAGTGCTTGGGGGCTACAGTGTGCAAATTTTCCTATAAAGCAGTTGAGTTCAATCTCAAATCAAAGCACCTATCCTAGTCACAAGTCACCACAGACAGGTGCTTGGGGGCTACTGGGATAGGATGATGCCAGAAAGCATAAAGGGTAGAAGTTAAATAACTTACATTGTGAATCATATGAAGAGATCTAAGAGCCGCTTGCTCATCATCCTTCAGCCTCGCAGATTGATCGTTCAAGTCGATGGCTTCAGCAAAGGCTTCAGAAAATGACATGTTATCAGCCACCCGGAGTCGGCTGTAGTCAGTAGATGACTTGATCTTGATATTTGGAGAAGTTGCAGGAGTCGGCTTCACAGGAGCCGGATGAGTTTGAGGCGCAGTGTCAGGAGTCCCAGTCCCAGAGGAGGGCTGGACTATCGTTGGAGTCGCCGCCCGAGTCTTTGAAGAGGACTCGGGAATGGAAGGAGTTGTTGTTGCACCAGCAGATGCAGCAATGGAGGGACCTGTCCTTGTGCTTGTCGTTTCAGAGGTCGATGGAGGGACAGGTGCACGACCAGAAGTGACATCAGCCATGCCTGGGAGCTTGGTTACCTTGGCACAAGGCCGAGCCCTGAAATATCCGAAGACAGGAGTCAGCAATAAACCTAGTGAAAAGGGAAAAAGCAGAAGTCATTTGAATACAAGTACACAAACAGATGAGTCTTACCCGACATTGGTCTCCAGGTCCAAGGAGGCCTGAGAGTCTGAGGAAGGCATTGACATCCCGGAGTGGTAGGAGTCGTCCTTGCTGGGAGGAGAAGCTGATTTCCGCTGGTGCGAGACAGGCAGAGGCTCAGGAGCATCTGCAGGCCCATCAGGAGCGCAGTTTCCTCTTCCTGGCGGTGATAACACTCTGCATGTGCTCTTCAGGCTTAGCAGGTTAACGGGTGGACCCAAGGACTCATGAAAATGGTACCTTGGGAATAGCCTCTCGAGATCCATTGTTGTTAGAGGCTGGGGAAGAAGAGGAGTGACTCTTGGCTGAGGACTCCTCAGATGGTGATGGCTGAGCAGCAGCAGAAGTAGTGTCAGTTTGTTTAGTGACGGGAGCCTCCGGAGAGGACTCGTCATCATCAGTCTCTTCCACGATGGGAGCCTCCTGAGAGGACTCCTCTTCAACGACGTTTTCAGTTGGAGCCTCTGGCGAGGACTCCTCATCAGCAGCATCATCTTCATCAGGAGCCTCCTGGGAGGACTCCTCATCATCATTGTCAGTGTCTTCTGCCACAGCAGTTTGATCTGTGGCAGGAGTCTCCTCTTCAGCCTCAGCCTCGGCTTCAGCTTTACTTTCAGTGCCAGCTCCAGAGGCCGGCTTCCAGAAGGAGTCGGTGAGCTGCAATAGAGTCAACAAAAGTGGGTTAGTAAGCAATACAAGTAAGATCAAGATAGAAATAAGGTAGAGAATGAGGTTTACATCAGGAGCTGGGTTGGTAGAGAAAAATGGCTGGAGTCCAAAGTGGGCCTGGTCCTTCACCGGCCTCCCAGTCAGCTTTTTGATAAGCCGACCAAGTTCGGGTCCATCAGATAGTTGCTCCGTCACTCGGAGGTCGTCACCAGCGCAACGAGTGTATGAGCAGATCAGTCGAGTCCTAGGACTCAGAGGCTGGATTCTCCAAGTGGTCCAACAGCGGACCAGGTCCATGTTTTCTAGATTGTGGGACAAGAGGGCCCGGATTCGAGTGATCAAAGACTCGACTCTCGGCCGGGCGGCCTCTGAGCACCTAGCTTTCATAAGAGGAGTCGCCTGGAGGCGGTCCTCAGAGAATAGAGGGAGTTTTGGTTCATTTGCAGGAGAGGTATCCTTGCAGTAGAAGAAGGTTTTTTGCCAGTCCTTGATGCGATTGGGAAAGACTGGTTTAGGAAAGACAGAGTGGAGGCGCCGTTGAAGAGCAACGACGCCACATTGGAGGAGAGGGCCCCCAGAAGTTTCGGGCTGGGGGTTGCAATAGAAGAGTTCGAGCCAAAGGTTGAGATCTGGCTTGATCTGGAGGTAGTCCTCGCACAAGGTTACGAAATTTGATAGAGTGAGAATGGAATTGGGAGCCAGATCGTGAATCCGCAGCTGATAGAGTTCGAGGAGTTGGCGGAAGAAAAGGTTACCAGGGGGAGTGAACCCGCGGAACAAGTGCTCGGTGAAGATCACCACCTCATCCTTTGCGGGGGCGGGCACGATTTCATCCCCTGGGGCCCGAGCCTTCACGTTGGACGGAATCAGGCCAGTTGATCGGTGTGTCTTCAATTGCTCGGCCGTGACCGTAGATCCACCCCAATCGGCGGAGATCGAACGCTTGGAAGAGGATTTTGCGGCGGCGGCGGCCGCGGCGGCAATGTCTACCGTCCTGCTCGACGAGGACGCCTTGGCCTTGGGAGCGGTCTTTGCGCGCTTGGGTGCCATGGCGTGCGGGCGGTGTGTGCTGAGCGCGGGAAGAGATGAGCGCGAAGAGAAAGAAGGGAATTTGAGCTGAAGGGGGCGAATGAGGTTTGAGACCTAACCCATCGATATTTATAAAGGGGTAAAAACCCTAAAGAGTTACAGAGTGGGTCCACGGTAAAACTGTGGATAACGTTTCGGTAATAACGATTCAGCGGCTAACAGCCAGACAAGAAATTACAATAGAGAAAAGTCAAAGTCACAGAAGTGGAAGGAGCCGGCTTGTCTCAGAATGGCGAGTCCTGTGACATTGAAAGTCAAGTTATCCATTCCTTGTTCGCAAGAGTCACAGCAGGACTCGGCCTGTTAGTGCAAAGGCAAGAGTGGCGGCTTGAACGAGGAAAAGGATGAACTCATTTTATATGTGTATTATGTTTTTATGCAGGAATTCATCTTGGAGCCAGCAGCAAGCGACTTGGAGCCTGTGGCTCAAGTGGAAGGAGTTGACCCAGGGAGTCGAACCAATGAGTTGGAGGAAGCCGCCAAGCTGCGCCCAAGATAAATTCGGGGGCTACTGATGGGGGGATACTTTATAGGTAGGCCCATGGACCCGGAAAGTAGACCCGCCAAGACCAAGAAGGCCAAAGCCGAGTCACGTATCAAGTCACATGGGCTGGGCTGGAGACAAGCCGACCGAGGCCCATGATGAAGAAAGGACCCGTCCGGAAGGAGTCCAAGTACAACCCGGAGCCTTAACTTGGAAGACCAAGACGTAGAGTAGGACTCCATGTTCTAGTGTGACTCGGTGTAACCTGTAAGTCCCGGGACCCGGCAGCCTTTATAAGCGGGGTCCTGGACCTTAGATCGACAAGGGCTAAGCAATCTAGAGAGAGAGAGAAACACCAAGTCGCCGACTCCCCAGAGAGGAGCCGGAACCCTGTAATCGATACCAGATCAAGAGCAATAAAGAGAAGCAGGAAGTAGGTCTTTACCTCTACCAAGGGGGGCCGAACCTGGGTAAATCTGTGTCCCTAGGCGAGATTAATCTCTCCTACGTACTTCAAGCAACGATGGCCCCCGAACTCACCTTCCTGGAGGAAGGACTTGCCGTGACAACCCCACGACACCAACTCTATCCTTCCTAAGAGAATATACATCATCAACAATGATAAGAGAGGATGAGGTACCGTTAGTGGATGAAGAAGCAAGATGACCTTTGCCACGGCAAAGGTAGCAACACAGACTCTTCTTCTTCTTAATAGGCTCTTCAACTTGAGGAGCAATAGCTTGAGTTTTCTTGGGAGGTGGCCTTTGTTCAACACGTGGTTGAGCACGAGTTTGAACAAGAGGCTGCTTCCCTAGTTGCTTCTCACTAAGAGGCTTCTTCTTCATTGGGCAATCCCGAACGTGGTGCCCTTCAACCTTGCACTTTAAGCAAGTGATCTTGGCCGGATTCTTGACTTGAACTTGGCCCTTCTTGTTGTCAACCTTGGACTTGTTCTTGTTGTTGGAGTTGAATCCAAGTCCACTCTTGTCATTTGGGGATTGTTGCACACTCAATATGTTGTCAAGTGCACTCTTCTCCCCATGACGCTTTTCCAAGCCCTTCTTCAAAGAAGCGACTTGGGCCTTGAGGTCTTTTATTTCCTCTACATGGTTAGTGGCAACAAAAACACTAGAGGGAGTAGAAGCTTCATTGTTAGAGCAACAAGGCAAAGCAAGTAATTCATCACATGATGTACCAATATTTTTAGTGGGTGAACTACTAGGACTAGCACATGGCATTTTAGCATTTTTAGTTATGGTTGTTCTATTATCCACATGAGGCTCACAAGATGTTACCTTTGTAGTGACGGCCTCATGAGCCAACTTGAGACAAGCATAGGATGCTAGAAGTTCATCATTAGAGCTAGATAGATTTTCATGATTTTCTTCCAACTTCCCATAGGATGCTAGAAGATTATCATTAGAGCTAGACAGCTTTTCATGACTTGCTTCCAACTTCTCATACTTGCTAGTTAGCAACTCAAGTTGAGCCCTTAGCTCAACATTCTCCTTCATAATAGATGCTTCACAAGAAGTGGAGTTAGTAGCACAAGCATCATCAACTTTAGTAATAGAAGAAGATAACTTGGCAAGCTCATCATTTAATCTAGCATTTTCATTTTTCGTGACTTTATATTTAGCATGAGCATGGTCACGTTCTTTAATGATTTTAGCAATTATATCATTATGAGACTCCTCGATAGATTCTAGTTTCTCCTCTAGAGAAGCACGAGTCTCTTGCTCTTCCACAAGAGCATCTTCTAACGATGCTTTGTCCATAGCATCATCTCTTTCTATCTTACCTTTTTCTTCAAGGCTTGCTTCCAAAGCCTCAATGGTTTCCCCACGCTCAATTAGGGTGCTCATGATTTCAAAGAGGTTAGCTTGGGCACTTTTATTGCTAGGAAGGGCTTTAAGAATCATTAGACCTTTATTTTGAAGCATAGCATTAATCTTTTCCATATCATCTTCTTCATCATTATTATCATCATTATTATTATCATTGCTAGAAGAAGATTTAGCCATAAGGCAATGAGTGATGGATGAAGAAGAATAATTAGTTTTTGAACTACTCAAGTTCAAATCTTGTTCCACAATTAATTGAGTTTCCTCTACATTAATATTCATGCAAGAGTTAGAGGGAACACAAGCATTTTTATCATTGGAACAAGATAAAGCAAGCATATCATCATTAGATTTATCTAAACAATTTTTGGATGATATGCAAGGACTATCAACACTAGCATGTATGACATTGATAGTGCTATGTGTATTTTGGTCCAAAGATGAGGCATTGCAACAAGATAGAGACAAAAGATCATCAAAGAAGAGCTCACTATCAATATTGCAAAATCTATCACTACTCACCATCACATTGGTTTGTGGCTTACCACATTTTGGTGAAGTAGACGAAGACGAGAGCTCGTCACGGCCGGAGGTGGAGGGAGAGCAATCATCCTCAATAGAGTTGGACACTCCATATTTATCTTGAAGCTTTGTCCAAAGCTCATGAGCATCCCGGAGAGGCAAGATTGACTCAAACACTACAACACTCACAAATTTGCAAAACTCATTAGATGCTAGAGCATCTAGATATAAGTTTTTCTCATCCTCTAAAGTCGTACTTTCGTAATCCTTTGGAGGAGAAAAACCTATATCTAAGATACACTCTATATTGGGGTCCAAGACCCGTAAGTGATTAAGCATATGAGTTTTCCAAACATTAAAATTTGTGCCATTAAATCTAAACAAGGAATTGTGCACTAAATCCCTAGACGACATCTTTACTCTCTAGGCGGTAAAGCCAAACAAGAGAGACGAGGCTCTGATACCAATTGAAAGAACAAATGATGTCCCGATGTCGCCTAGAGGGGGGTGAATAGGCGATTAACACTTTTTCTAATTAGGGGCTTGATAAATGCGGAATAAAACTATGTGTTTAAATTAACAAGCCAACAACCTAAAATTCTAGGTTCACCTATGTGCACCAACAACTTATGCTAAGCAATTCAAGCAACAAGGTGATAGCAAGATATGAACTCGGTCGAGAGCCCCTCTTGATAGTACGGCTATCTATCCTATAACCCGGTCTCTCAACTAACATCATGAGACCGGTAAAATAAAAGCCCTATCAAGATCATACCTTTGCCTTGCGCATAAATCCACTTGAGGTCAATGAAGACGATCTTCATCTCCTCAAGACGCACCAACTTCCTCGATTGCGCTTCGCTTGGTGAAGATTCACATGGCTTCTCCATACACCAAGATGGGAGAAGCATCTCTCCGGCATATCTTCACTTGGCCTTTATCTTGATGACGAACACCTTGGCCTTGATCAACAAATGATCTTCTTCCCTTAACCTTGACTCCAACACATGGAGAACAAGCAAGACCTTGACTCCAACAAATGGAGACAAGCAAGCTAATGGACACCTACAAATATAGCTCAATGCAAATATTAGTCATAGAGATTGTCATTAATTACCAAAACCATGCATGGGGGCAACCATGCACTTTCAGTAGTCCCTCGTTGGGGATGAGGCTTATGCAAGTAGCTATGTGGTTATCTCTCTCTCTCATGATGTGATCTTCGTTGTGATCATGAGCTTTGTTGATATAGTTGAATACATGATTATGTAATGGATATGATGTTGCTCAAGTGGTGTTATCTAGTATAATTTGCGGAATCACCATTGTGATCACAATACCAAGGTGACAGTGTGGGTGTCGTGTGTGGCTTTGATGCATCAAGATTAGAGGGATCTTCATCATGAGTTTGTTCTTTATTATTGTTGGGTTGAATAGATCATGAGGTTTCTTGATGCTTGTGTTTAGTATAATCTCCATGGTGCCTCGGTGACAGTGTGGGTGCCGTGGATGTATTAGAAAGAGACTATTCAAGAGATAGGTTGTGGTGTTTGTTAGTACTATCTTTGGATGCTTATAGTGACAGCATGATGTGTCCCTAGATGTGGAATACAAACTTTAAGGTGTGCTTTTGTAGCCCTACGCAATTCTCATCCTATTTGGTCCACAAAAGAATGATCTCCGAGTAACGTCTACCTTGCATATGTTTTTGTGGGGAATATCA
Organism: Puccinellia tenuiflora; assembly: GCA_012064385.1. Classification (NCBI taxonomy): domain Eukaryota; kingdom Viridiplantae; phylum Streptophyta; class Magnoliopsida; order Poales; family Poaceae; genus Puccinellia; species Puccinellia tenuiflora. The sequence continues at coordinate 906,535 of QRDG01000502.1, read as the reverse complement.
TGTGTTTAATTATTTTAATGATGTGAGAGTTAGTCACTAGTGAAAGTATGAAGCCTATGTCTTATTTCCAAGCATTGAATCACCGTTTCAAGTCACTTTTATCACTTGTTCGCTTGCTGCCATTTTTATTACAGAATTACAAAATCAACTTTTACCATCCATATCACTTGCATTTTACTATCTCTTCGCCGAACTAGTGCACCTAATCAATTAGCCATTGTATTAGGTGTGTTGGGGACACAAGAGACTTCTTGTATCTTAATTGTAGGGTTGCTTGAGAGGGATGCATTCAACCTACGCCTCCCTGAGTTCGATAAACCTTGGGTTACTCACTTAAGGTAAATTTCCTGCTGTCCTATAAACCTCTGCGCTTGGAGGCCCAACAAGTCTACAGAAAGCGTGTAGTACACATCAGGCAATCGTTAATATCCATTGACATTTTTATTTTTTTCCTTTCGTGTCTTGACCATACATGGTAGATAATTCTTTTATTTATAGATATCTTTTATAATAACAAAACCATAGATGCAACACAACATAAATGAAAGATACAAATGCTCCAAGTTTATGTAAGATTTTCATGGTGCTCAAAAAACAATGTTGAAAGTTTACAAACATGTTGATGACGTAGGGTGATGGGGGGAGCATCCCAAGATTAATGATTTCACATTTTTATTTGATGATTCTCAGTTTGGTATTCCTTTATTCCCGGTGGAAAAAACTTCACCTTGTTGCCGATGTTGATCCTAGGTTCCGACCGAGTTTGCTGATTACTCGCCATGCGTGCGAAAATCCGTGATAAAGTTGCTCAATACCTATTGCAAAATGATCTAGTTGAGCATTTGTGCAGAATCAAAGAAAACGAAAATGGAGTTTTGATCTAGGTGAACTTCTCGGATTTTAGTTTATTTGAAATGCTGTATGAGTTATTTTATTTCTATGTTCCAATTATTGTTAAACTAATGTTATGATTTTAGTAGTATGCAAGATGATTGTGGAGCCAAATACGCCTGCAACATGTGTTGATAGTCCTATTTTTTTAAAAGGAGATGTGATGAGATAGTCCTAATAACACTCATCTAATATCTAGAACCGTCTATTGGGAGCGTAGTTGAAAACACTCTTAGGGCCCTTTTGTTCGGGCTTTCAGGAGCTTTCCACCCAAAAAAGCAGGGAAAATGAAACAAAGGGGTTGCCTTTGCAGTAGGCTTTTCCCGAAGCCAGTTGTTTTCCTTCAAACGAGAAAAAACACGATTTGAGGTGCTTCCCCCGCTGGTTTTCAAAAGGGCATACCAAATGGGCCATTTCGTTGCTCCTAATTACATCCAAACTGCCACCCTGAGAAAAACGAGTGGAAACCCCAACTCCCACCTACTGCCCGAGTGTACCCCCCACCCCCACTCGTTCTTCTTTTCCTCTCCCTCCTATGAGCCACCTATAGGGTTCCCTGCACCGGCCGCCACACCACCCCTAGCCGCACCGGCCGGCCCCCGCTGCTCCTCGCCGGCGACTGGTCCTCCCAGCCGCCGGAGCTCCCGTTCCCCGCCGTCCTCGACTCTCCCTCTCCCCGCCGTCCTCGACCGACCCGCCGGACGAGCGCCCCCCGTGACTCGCCGTCCTCGACGCTCCCTCTCCCCACCGTCCTCGACCGACCTCCCGACCGAGCTCGCCGTCCACGACATCCTCTCGGTCGACCTCTACCCCGCCTCCGTTCAGCCAGGTGAATCCTCGATTCTGTGATTCGATTTGGTCTTGTTAGTGCCTATTTGGTGTTGTGATTCGATTTAGGCCGGTTAGTGCATATTTGACATGTTATTATCCTAGATTTTATAATTTTTTCATATAGTTCTCCATGATGTAACATTGTTCTGGATAGAGAATTATCATTGCTTGTTGTGTGCTTCACAATTTCAGTAGAGACTCCAACTTGCGTGATAAACAGTTTGATCGATGTGATGCAGATGAGAATTACATGCCCAAGGTTCAAAGGCAAGCAATTACCTTGCCAAGTGATCATGTGTCGGGTGATCTACACACAAGAGGCATGAATGGAACAAGGGACGACATTGCCAACACGTTGTTTATTTCTAGACAACGTTAGAACCCATTGATTTAGCTAGTATAATGTAGTGTAATGTATTTTGGACAACTATATATTCGTGATAGTTATGTAATGACAATTGTATGGATATGAAGTTCGACTACTTCCTCCGTCCCGAAAAGGATGTCACAGATTTTTCCATTCATGAATGTATTTATATGTAAAACATGTCTAGATACATTCGTGGATGGAAAAAGTTGTGACATCTTTTTTGGGACGGAGGGAGTAGAATTTTTAGATGCATATGTTATTAATTACACGTGAAGCAGCAACATTACTACTTTTCATGAATGTAAGGGTGTTTCAGACAATTCCACAATCTGACAGCCAGCTGGTTTGCCAAACACTCCCACTCAGAAAAGCGGCTTCTCCTGGACAGCAGCTTTCCCTGCACAGCACCACAACCAACCACAGCCAGCCACAGCCAGCCCAAACAAAAGGGCCCTTATGATGGTGTCATATGGAAGAAAGATGATGCCCTGAGGTGGATTGGTCACACGATCTATCAGGTTGTTGGGAAGAGGTCCAAGGACAAGTGTTCTTTTTATGGAGAGCGTTGATAGACCTGAAAACTTTCATACACACCTAGTCTTCACAAAGTCATTATTTGTTTGCTCCCGACTCGAGTGATATATTTATTTTTCTAAAGTTCGAAAACTCCATTTATATGTTAAAAACAATCTGAAATAAAATTCTGGTGATGCTTCCTACAAGCATAAAAAAATATGATGCAATTTTTTTTTATTATGGGGTACATAAAAAATATTTTTTTTATATTTTAGTGATTTGAAAGTGTGTATATTCAGATCCACACATTTATCATTTTGTATTTAGCTTAAAATATAAATTATTTCTAATTAAGATTTTGAAGATATTTATGGGATACATCACTGACAACAGACAACATGCATATTACTTTTTAGGTTTTTGAAGATTGATAAATATCCATTTTGTTTATTTAAATAAAGGATCACCGGAGATCGGGAGCTAGAAATTCCCACTCGTCTACTCTAGTCCCGTCCCTCTTGTTTGTTTACAGAAGCCCACAAGGCCGCAATACTTGCGAAGTGGCATTCTGTAGTTTTCTCTCGGTTGTGGCAAAAGCTCCAAAAGCTCAAATCCTCTCTTTCCTCCACCAAAATTCGAAATCGCCCCGCCCCCAACCCCCAATGGCCGCTCCGCCGCCGGTGCTTACCCTGGCGGTGGAGAAGGGTCCACGCAAGGGAGAGACCAGGCGGTGCGCCGCCGGATCGTCGCTCCGCATCGGGCGCGTCGTCAAGGGCAACCACCTCGCCGTGCGCGACGTGGGCGCGTCGCAGCAACACCTCGCCATCGAGTTCCTCCCGCCGCCCGCCGCCAGATGGGCCGTCTCCGACCTCGGCTCCTCCAACGGATCCTTCCTCAACGGCGCGCCCCTCGCGCCCAACGTCCCCACCCCGCTCTCGGACGGGGACTCCATCAAGATCGGCGAGTCCACCGTGCTCGCCGTGTCCATCTCCACCGCTGCCAACCCCGGATCTAGGCGCTCCTCGCGCAACGCCACGCAGACGGAGGCGGTGGAGGAGGAGAAGCCCCCTGTGGCGACTCGCCGGGGCGCACGGAAGAAGCCCGCGGTGGCCGAAATCCCCGAAGCGGAGAGTGATGTACCGGACGCGGTGGTAGTGGCGTTGGAGGAGGAAAAGGCTCATCCGGTTACACGCCGGGCTGGACGTGGGAAGGCAGCTGCAGCGGTGTCCGAGATCCCCGAAGTGGAGAATGAAGAACCGGACGCTGCGGTAGTGGTGATGGAGGCGGAAAAGGGCCGCCCAGTTAGACGCCGGGGCGGACGTGGGAAGGCGGCTCCAGCTGTGCCCGTGGAAGAACTAGAGAAGGAGGGGGAGAAGAAGGAGGCCCTGGTAGTGACGCGCCGTGCTGGACGGAAGAACGCCGCGGAGCCCCCTGAATTGGAGAAGGAGGAGGGCCCGGTGGCAAGGCGTGGTGGCGGGCAGAACAAGGCCGCAGAACCCGCTGAATTGGAGAAGGAGGCTCCGGTGGCAACGCGTGGTGGCAGGCGGAAGAAGGCCGCGGAACCCGCTGAACTGGAGAAGGAGGAAGCAGTGGTGGTGACACACCGTGGCGGGCGGAACAAGACCACAGAGCTCCCTGAACCGGAGAAGGAAGAAGAGGAGGATGCCCCAATGGTTACGCGCGGCAGGAGGAAGAAGAATGCAGTGACGTTCGCCCCTCCACCACAGCCTCCGAAGGCGAGGTCCAGAAGGGGCCCGGGAAGGGTTACAAGGACCACTAGTACAATGAGGGCTGTTCTTGAAGACGAGGAAGTGGAGGAAGAGGAGGAAAATGAGGTGGCTGCGCCAAGAGAGCTGCCGGGAAATCTGTCGACTTCGACTGCAGTTAAGGATGGTGAGGAGGAGATGGGGGATAAGGTGGCAGCTGGCGATGTAGAAACTGAAGCGGCTGCGCAGGCATTGGAGGAGGAGGAAGTCCCCAAGGGGAGGGGCAGTGCTCAATGTGCTGCTTCTGACAACGTGGGTGATGTAGAAATTGAAGCGGCTGCGCAGGCATTGGAGGAGGAGGAAGTCCCCAAGGGGAGCGGCCGTGCTCAATGTGCTGCTTCTGACAATGTGGGTGATGAAGAAAAGGGCGGTGGAGAAGAGGAAGATGTGGCCAATGTGGAATTGGTTAGAAGTGGAGGAGAGGTTGGGGATGGGGTGAAGGCGAAAGGTGCTGTTAGAAGCAGTCTTGAGACCATGACATTGGGGGAGTGGTTCGACCGGATGGAAATATACCTCCCAAGAACGATCAACGAGGCTGCTGATAAGATGATCGCTGAGTTGGAGGAGAAACAAAGGCGTATCTATGAGTACATTGCGACGCTTGGTAACAGCTCTAATCCTTCCTGAAAATTATGTCGTGCATGCTGGAGAATGACCAGAAAATACACTGGAGTCGTTCCTGTGGTGACAATCTGCACTTACTGAAGAAAGAATCAGTGTGGTCTTGTCCTTTTGGATAGTAGGGCTAGCTTAGTAGCTGGTAATAGTTTAATATCTTGACTCCTGCTCTTTGGCTTGTAATTAGCTTATTATTTTTGTATGTGATGGTGTTTCTGTGTGGTTTCAGGAAGGTGTAGTTGGTACTATTTATGCACTTTATTCATTGTAATGTCAGAACACTCGATTTGAATAATGAAATTGATAGCTCTTCCCCTTGGTCATAACATTTTGTTGCAATTGGATACTAGAATGTATAGGATAGTCTTTTTGTTGATATTAACCCATTGACTGACCACCTTTGATGCTCAATCTTGTCAGCGTGTCATTTTTTTAACGTTTTTGCACATAAACATTGCCGTGTTAGGCCCTTAAGTTTCAGCATGAAAAAACGTTCTGTAACTGTGCCTACTTTGGTATATAGAGCAGATTCTTGGACTCATTTACACCTTCTTTTCTTGCTCCCACACTTATGTGCGAGTCGTATTCCTTAGTTATTGTCTGGTAAGCAATACCGTCTTTAATGACAGCCTGCACCAATGCCTGGTTCTTCTATTGCTGTGAACGAGATGCATACACTTCAAGCGATACCCAAATGGCCTTTTCTTATCCTTAATTTTTTAATGTAGTCACATATTCCTCTTGGAGCTCTTGGGAAATTATTGGTTCGCATTTAGTCTTACACCTTAAATGAAGTGATACCACCTTTGATATGTGTGTATGAGTCTATGAGATATCATTGCCTTGTAAAAACTTTGGGACATTAACATAACTTCTCAATATATTTGCAGAAAAGGAGTTTAATGCCATGGCTTTTTTCAATTTAAATGTTTGTTGACTAGAAAATATATCTCTTACTCTGTACATATACCTACAATACCACCACCACCTCTAGTAATATGGTTTACTCAAGTTGCCATATGTCCTATTTCTATCGAATATATGTTTGTTCACGACATAACCCTTAGCAGCCAGTATTCTGATATCATGAAACTGTAATCAGTTATAATTCTCCGTCAGTAATGTGCATACGATATTATGTCATATATCCACATTGTCCTCCAATTGTTTGTACTGAATACATTCTAAGTTTTGAATAACTGGATATGATTGTTTTATCTCCCGACAGATAAAACTGACTGAAGGATGTTATTGCCTCATGAATTTTGTTACACTCTAGGATGTCCTAAACTTTGTGAATGATTGAGTGCTTCTATAGCTATTAGCAAGGATGTAATAATTAAAACGAAGTATTACTAGTTAAAAGTTATAATGTATGAACTGGCACAGTATATCTCTGTAAACATTTCACCATTTCGTTGAGGATAATACGATACTCTGTAGTCATGTTGCAATATTATGCATGATTAATCAAATAATGCAATGTGTGCATTGACATGTTGTACAAACTCAGATACAGTAGTTCTTAAAGAATGCCGATTATGTTGTATATATTTTAAATTTTTTTTTACGAAGGCAGCAGGCTGCTTTCATTGATATATAGGATAGGAGAAATTAATAGTACAGATCACCCTGCCTGGACATGTTTCAAGCTAGGGTTCAGGATAGGTGAATCCACAGTAGGTGTACAACTAAAATGTTTGGGTTGAAACTGATGATAGATTTATGTTGTAACATTTGCTATTGTGCTTCTATGGACTGTACACTTAACTATTACTACCTTTGTTCCACAATGTAAGACTTTTTTAGCAAACTAAACTAGTTTGCTAAAAAGGCTTACATTATGGAACGGAGGGAGTATGTTTTTGTGTTTAGCAATCTTTTTGTCATTGCTACGAAACTTTAAGTGGTCTTATCCCATATTTTCCGTGACATTCCAATATAAGTTTTACATCTCAGATGCAGACTATCATCACCTGTATTCTCAAGAACCTGGTGACTTTATGCTTAAGTTGGAATTGAGCTTTCTGTACTTGAGAACTTTAGGGGAATGCTGAAGTGATTTCCTCGGCAATCTCCACAGCTCCTTCAGGTCCTGGAGCATGTGAAGATTTATCCACACATCTTAAAATGTGCATTGTTCAAGCAGAGATGCTGAATTTTCAAGTTTATGATGTTAAAATCGAGCTTTATTATTGTTGGTACTTGGGTTTCCTTCTCTCACCACTTTAGGCAGTCAACGATCCAGTTAGGCTATCAGTTGGTATTCACAAGCTTTGCCTAACTAACTTCAACAATAAAAAAAAACTGCGGTTCAAGGAAAGGTTATCCAATTGGAATAGATGCAAACGTCATGACGCATCCTGGTACAAGGAAAAATCGAAAGTGTTGTTCCTCATAATCAAAATTTGAGGAGTGAATTTCTGATGGCCATTAACTCGAATTATTTATTTTTTGCGAAGGACTTGAATGGGTTAGTATCGAGCATTAGCATGTAATACCTCGTATATTGCTCTAGGGCGACATTGGATGGTCGTGCCTTGCAGGGCGAGCTCTATGTATATAGCATAGAATTGGCTCAGCTGTGATTATTATCGGATATTGAACAATTTCTATGAGGAAACACGTGTATATGATATCACTTTGTTGCAGGTATACAAGGGTATAGTCTAACAGTCACACATTTGCGACTGTAAGGAGACCTTTTCCTCCCTTATTTTTTATCTTCTTCGTAAGTAGATTTTGTAAAACACAGCATTTTTAAGTTGTGAACTTTTGAGTTGAAAGAGCCTACATAATTGGGCGAAACTGGCTGTGCGACACAATTGTTTTTGTGCTATTTGCACAGAAACAATATAAAATAATGAATTTGCTCCCTACCATTGCAAACTCTGATTCCTTTGTTAAAATACGCTAGAATATATCATGTTAGAATTTCTAGGAGAGAATTCATCACGTTCGCATGTTTTGTTGATTCTTACACTGTATGCTGCACCATTTAAAATAGTGTTTCCCTTTGCAATATATTTTTGCCTTCTTTCAAGCCATCTATCTAAGCATTTTCTGCAGCAGCAAAGGTTTGGACAGTTTTGTCCAATTTCAGACAAAAATCTCCGCTATCTTAAAAAAAATGCAATTTTAGTAGTTGCCGCATGTTTTTGCAAAATAGTTGAAATTCGCAATGGAGCAGATCAAGTTGCAGAACTTGCAGTGTGCTTGCGCAAAGGGCACGCAATAACAGGGTGTGACCGCCCATTTTGTCATTTTCTTCTCAGTAAGAAATCGCATTAAGCAAAGCACCCTCGGTCAAGATTCAGAATCAGCACAAAAAAGAGGCGAATCTGGAAGCCTGCATCGCCAAGCAAAACACACGAATCCGCCACCTTGAGTGTCCGTCCGCCAGGAGGTGCCTCATGATCGAACTGCCTAATTCGCCATGTAAATTCCATGAGAAGCATCGCACAATCTGCAAGCACATCCCGATCGGGACACGTTCTCGCCGTTGCTTGCTCCAAGTATCGACCGACACTCCAGTCTAATCAGAACTACTGTACTACTAACCTTGTGATCACTTGGAACTTCCACGACAAATTATACCTTGCCTCCGTTCGCGCCAAGACAGATTACCTACGTCCGTGGAAAAGCCTCTACAATATATACGCACGCACGGATCGACGCACACGTCCCATGGTCATGGCGACACACTCCTCGCGACGGCTTGCTGCGACAATGGCGGCGCCATGGACGACGACACATGGTAAAGCCACCCGCCTGTCGCTGCTGCTGTTGGTGCTCCTGCTTCTTGCCCGCGGCGGCGATGGCGCAGCGGTGTTCTCCGGGTACACGTTCAAGGGGCCCGGGGAGGCCGAGGCCTTCGAGGACGCGCTGCTGCGCCAGGCGTGCTTCAACGTCTCCGGCACCACCGGGCGTGGTCAACACTGCGTCTCGCGCCTCGACACGGCGCGCGGCGGGGCCGGCAGCGGCCCGGTGCCCGTCCTCCGCGCCGCGCTCCGGGACACGCTCGGCGAGGCCGTGGGCGCCGTGGGAGCCGTCGCCGGCCTGGCGTCGCTGTCCAACCACGCGCGCGAGGAGATGGCCGTGCGCGACTGCGTCGAGCTGCTGGGGTACTCCGTCGACGAGCTCGGCTGGTCGCTCGACGCCATGGCCGAGCCCCTCGACGGCGCGGAGCTGGAGACGGAGGCAGAGCACGGCGGCGTCCGCAAAGGCGCGCGCGCCGAGGACGACCTGCACGCCTGGCTCAGCGCCGCGCTGGGCAACCAGGACACCTGCACGGAGGGCTTCCGCGGCACCGACGGCCGCCTGCTGCGCCGCGTCGAGGCGTCCGTGGCGCAGCTGACGCAGCTGGTGAGCAACCTCCTCGCCATGCACAAGCGGCTGCGCAGCATCATGCCGCTCAAGAACGACACGGCGGCGTCCGGCAAGAACGATTCGGAGCTGCCTCCGTGGGTGACGGACATCGCCGGCGGCATCAATGAGGAGATCTCGGAGAAGGTGCGCGCGCGGGGACGGTCCGGCGGGAAGAAGGCGATGCACGTGGACGTGGTGGTGGCGCGGGACGGGAGCGGGAGGTACCGGTCCGTCGGCGAGGCGGTGGCGCGCGCGCCGAACCACAGCAGGAGGAGGTACGTCATCTACGTGAAGCGAGGTGTGTACTACGAGAACGTGGACGTGAAGAAGAAGAAGACCAACATCGTGCTCGTCGGCGAGGGCATGGGCGAGACCGTCATCACCGGCAGCCGGAGCTTCTCCAGCGGCTGGACCACGTTCCGGAGCGCCACCGTCGGTAAGTCCCATATCTATCCCGTCTCGTTAACTACTAGTCACGTTACGTTTGACGATGCACAAAAGCTATAAAGCTAAAGATGCTGCCGCTTTGCGTGTGCGCAGCCGTGTCTGGCGCGGGTTTCGTGGCGCGGGACCTGACGATCCGCAACACGGCGGGGCCGGCGGCGCACCAGGCGGTGGCGCTGCGCGTGGACTCGGACCGCTCGGCCTTCTTCCGCGTGGCCGTCGAAGGGCACCAGGACACGCTGTACGCGCACTCGCTCCGCCAGTTCTACCGCGACTGCCGCATCTCCGGCACCGTCGACTTCGTCTTCGGCAACGGCATCGCCGTGATCCAGCGCACCACCCTCGCCACGCTGCCGCTGGCGCCGGGGCAGACGGGGAGCGTCACGGCGCAGGGCCGGAAGGACCCGAACCAGAACACGGGCTTCTCCATCCACAACTGCGTCGTGGAGGCCAAGTACCCGACATACCTCGGCCGGCCGTGGAAGCCGTTCTCGAGGGTGGTGGTCATGGAGTCGTACCTTGGCGCCGGCGTGCGCACGCGCGGGTGGCTGGAGTGGGCCGGGAATGCCGGCCTCGGCACGCTGTTCTACGGCGAGTACAGGAACTTCGGGCCGGGCGCACGGGTCGCCGGGCGGGTGAGGTGGCCGGGGTACCACGTCATCATGGACCCCAAATGGGCCAGCCGCTTCACCGTAAGGCGGTTCATCGACGGCCTCGCTTGGCTGCCGTCCACCGGCGTGACCTTCACCGCCGACTTGATCAAGAAATGATGCACTAGCGCGTAAGGTCAATCTGTGGATGAGTGGCCGGAATTGACGTGTTACCTTTATATTTTGGAAGGTGGAAATTTGGCACGGGTCGTGCAAATGTTACTAATTTACACTAGACTGGTTATGAACGCTACTAATTCTCTTTCACAGATAAATAACTTAACTCTCGGTCAGATGATATCATCCGATTTCTGCGCCAACTCATGTGTCATGTGCAATTCATAAATATGGTTGTAATTGCAACCTCATGTGTAACTCTCATGTGAATGAATCAGGAATATGAATCCAACAATTTCATAGTAGCCCGAGTGATAAGTTAATGCTCAGTCGATCTAGAACTAGCAAAAGTGCAAAACCGATTATTTATTTGGCGGGACTGGAATTAAAATGTATATTGTGAATGACTATTGAAACGTAAAATGTCAATGGTTTGATTTTCAAATCAACAAGGCAAATGAATTATTCTCATGGTTTGTCTCGAGCTGCCACCATCAAACATCACTTGGTTGCACTACACACAAGGGTAGCACTTCCTCCTTGGCTTACTGCTTCTCCCTTCTCTAATCCTCTCCCTGACCCCCCCCCCCCCCCCCCCCCCCCCGACACCTGGTGCGCTTGACAGTGGTGACAAACATTTCGTCCACGGGTGGCATAAAGTCGGGCAGACTAATTGCTAAGAAACATGTGGCTTCAGCAGAGTGCTTAGCCTTTTGAATGAGAACCTTCAACTTGTTGCGTACGATCGAAATCTTCTCTACCGTCGCCAACATTTCCAAGGATATTGTAGGCTTCTCTTCTCCTAAGTCGTACCCAGTCGATTGTAGACACCACTAACTTGCAAAATATACAAGGTCATGAGATCGAATATGAAAACAAAATGAGATGGTTTATGTTCCAACACCAACAACTAGAACATACTATGGAAAACTTTTTATTCATATCGTATTGAGCGAAAGTGCTCCCTACTGGGTGACCGTGTCCATGTTCAATTGTGCGACAAGCGCTCACACTTGGGCACCACTGCAACCGCCTCATATTATCCCTTCTTCCTCCCCAAATTTCCTCTCATCTTCTTCCTCCTTTCCCTCATTGCTGCTTGATCCCATCTCGCCAGCTCCTTTCACCCACCGGCCAGCACCCAACAACCACCACCACCTACCAACCTCATTAGCCGTAGAGACCGGCACGGAGCGGTGGCGGAACAGACATCGGTGAGCTAGGAGTGAAATACTGGCGAGCAAAAGACTTAGGGATGGATGTGCCGAAGACGCACTGAAGGAAGGATGGGAGCAGCGGATGAAGGGAGGAGCCCGAGCTTTGATGATGCTCCATGATGCCTTTTCAATTTATCTCATTATCCCCTATCTCGCTTTCCTTCTACAACACACATATATCTCCATGGACCCTCTAACAAAGAAACTATTTCTCCCTGTGGATCATGTTTCTCTCGACTAGTCTCAAGACTTGCATTCTATTTGTGCATATTTTTTAGGTCTGTTTATCCGTGCCACATTTAGCTCGTCTTCATCTTGCATGGCCTTCCTCTATCATAAGACGTGAGATCAAAATTATGTGTGTTTAAGTGTTTCGGTTAGGATTTTCCCATAATGTGTAGTAAAACGGTATGGAAACAACGTTTGTTGAATTTATGTCTGCTTTTAAGTGTTTTAGTTGTGATTTTTTTTCATAATCTATAGTTAAAAGTAGTAGAAACTATGATTCACAACTCGATGTTTGGTGAGTTCAATTTTAAATGTACACGCCAAAATATTTTCAAACTCAATAAAAGAATTTAAATATCAAATTCTTGATAATTCAGAGTTTTGGGTCCGAAGTTAACATTGAGTTCAAAGTACCATTTTTTCCTTTGATATCTTACACAATGCATATGCCCCCCACCCCGCCCCCCACTCGCCAGCGACATTAGTCTTGCTGTGATCAGAGATAGATCTGTAACTTGAAAGGCCGCCATGTATAAGCACATCGGTGTTGGGTGGCATGCATCTATAATGAAGAGAGCCAAGGGTAAAAAATTACAATTGTATTAAAGAACACAATTGTAAAGAAGGGGAAAATTGGTGTGGAACATGTGAAAACAAGAACAAGTAGCTTGTTTCAACGAGGGACAACGGACAAGAGAGTAAATTGAGCAAGTCGGGGACACCTCAGATCCTCCTTCCGTTTCTCTCTCTTCTTCTTCTCATTGAGAGTCGCCTTGTGCTCCCCTTCTCCTCCAGAGGCCTCGTCAGCGGAGTGGAGGTGGTATAGGAGGCTTGTCTTCTTTTGTAGATCTAGTGCTTTGCATGTGGGGTTTGGCGTTATGTTGTTAAGAATCTTATTCTTTGCACATGCAAGCGGTGTCGGGAGACATGGGCTCTTTTCTCTGCTCGGTGTGGCTGGTGGGCAGCGATGAATTCTCTAGTAAGCTTGTATGCCCTTGGATCCGTGCGGCGGCAACGATTTTCCCCGATCCTCTTGATCACACAGTTACAACAAGCAGAGGGAGGGGGAAATCATCCTAAGTATTTTTTTTCTCTCCTTTTTGAGTGTCCTATTGCTTGTTGTAATTGTGTGATGAACAATGAATAGCAGATCTGGATCCTTATATACCCTTCACCTTTCAAAGTAAAAGATAGATAGTAAACTATTGCCGAGTTAGATAAATAAGACGTATAAATTTAGTAAAAGAACAAAACCTTAAAGTTTGACCAGATATAGAAAATAAAATATCAATATTCACAATATTATACGGATGCACCATAAATGTAGTACCTTTTATGGTGAATCATTGATATCGATTTGGTATCATAAATGTTCAAATTTTTGCCTAAAACATTGGTCAAACTTAGATGTAACTTCTGCTCGCTGAAAATGTGTGTCCTCATGTGACATCAGCGATATGTGCCGCGAGACGAGACGAGGGCGGTCAGAATCAACCGTCGAGACAGTTGACCGTATACCAGTGTTCATGGACTTTCTTCCCCGAACTACCCTTGCCTCCAGCGCGGAACTCCCCGCGCGCCACAGCCACGCTCCCTCCTCCTCCCCTTCCAAGATGATTCCTTCCACCTTCTTCCCTTCAAAAAGACGACGCACCACAGCCTTGCATCCTCGTCATCTTCGCCTGGACTCCTCTCTCGGGATCGCTCTGACACCAGCTCCATCTCCCGGCGGGATCTCAGGAACTCCCCCGACCGGAATTCAGCCGCAGAATCAAGGTATTTCCCGATCCCCTCCACTCCCCTTCTCGTACGTCGCGCGTTAGCCTGTCCGCCGATTCGTTCTGTCAGCTAGCTACCAAGTGATTTCGGTTCTGGGAATTGTGGATCTCGAATTCTTTCGGGATCACGGTCTTCCTTCCTCCTCTGTCCGCGGTAGATCCCGCTTTTCCGTCTAGGGTGCAGTCCATTGTGTGGATCGCTGAGCGTTGTACACTTGTACTGTTGACATGGTTAGCTGAGTTCGTCAGACAACGAGACTTCAGACAAGGAAGATGAACTCCTCAAGTTACGCCATTATTTTAGGAGATGTGTTGCTCTTCAATTTACGTCAGTATTTTAGGAGATGTGTCCCTCGGCTGCAAGAGCCTGAGTGACCATGAGGCCCCATAATTATTTTGATTTTAATCCGCGGGTGACACCTGTAATTGATCGATCTGTGAACATCATTTCTTGTAGTTTATCATGTCATTTATGTTTTGACATTGGGTGTGCCCATTGCCTAAGTATTGAATTCACGAGTTACTGCCAGTATCAAGAATTCCCCTCTAGTGAACCATTTAACCAGTGGATCTACTGCCATGAATTATGAATTTTGCTTGTTTAACTATCAAGTCTTGGAAAGGTTATAGTACATTATTTTGGCACATGGAAGATGCAAATATGCAGTATCGCCCTAGCAACATGTTTGCTTCAACAACCTGATGCATGTGGTTACTGATTGATCTTACAAATCCTCCTGTTCATAAAAGCTATAATGCATTCTATACATTAAGTGTCCTTTTGTGATCTACAATAGTTCAGTAAAAACCATAGCGGTGTTTTATAGAACGTTCCATGCTGATTCCAGTCTTTTCGTTTCTTGGCCATGTTGTTAGAAGTGAGCCATGGCAAAGATCAAGCCGAGAGCTCTGCTGGCACAGAGCAAGCAGAAGAAGAGCCCTACTAAGATCGGCCCGACGATGATCGCCTACATCGTCCTCGGTGTCCTTGTCGTGTCCTCCCTGTACGCTTACAAGTACTGGATGAGCAAAGGGCCAGCTGGAGCAGAGGGTGTTGCGGGGAACTAACTAAGCCCAAGTATATGCCGTTGATTGATTTTTGTTGCTGTATCCTCTTGTTGGCTAATTTTGGTTGTTGTACTTTAGTAAATGGAAGAGAGACAGAAATCTGCCATGTTAAGTTCTACCCCCCTGGCACATTGTATTGATATTTATCGTGTTACAATTCTTTCTTTGACATGGATATCTTTATTCTTCTGGGATGATCTTGTTGGAATGTTATCCATGTCAGTTGTGGTAGCTGGACTTGCTTCACTGCTGCTATGTTTTATTGCACTGGGAGATGGTCTCTGTTGCTATTCATGCAGAAATGGTTATGAGTTGCTTCATGACTCTGCATATGATCATTATTTTTCTTCATGGAATATTCAGTTTGATTGTTTTGGGCAACCATGTATGTCGCTATTGAACAGAAGAGGCAAATCGCATGAAAGTACAACCATAATGCATGGTATTCGCTGTGAGGTGGATTCGGTCGGTTGTTGGCCCGTTCCCATCAGAATTCAGATCAAGCAGATGAGTGTCTTTCTCTGTTCGGTTGCACCATCTGATTGATTTTTCTCCAAGTGTACTACGTAGAGCAAGCACTATCGAGAATATCGAAACCTATATGATAGTAACTTGCCTTAAAAACTATACTAACTAACGAGGATGGCGTTTTGGCTCCCGGGGTCATCTGCTCCCGGTTTTGTTTCTGATTTTTTTTAAATACGAAAATGATTCGAAAAATTCTGAAAAAAATTGTACATGAACATATTGAAGTATTCAACACTCGTGTAAAATTTCTATAAAAAATATCAATTTTTGCGCCCTGTGTAAAAAAGACAAATCTGTCTTTTTGAATAGTGGACTGTTCACCTATTTTGTCTGTCAGATATTTGTCTTTTTTGCACAGGGCGTAAAAATTGATATTTTCTGTCGAAAATTTATACGAGTATTGAATACATGAATATGTTTTCGCACAATTGTTTTCAGATTTTTTAAAGCGTTTTAAAAATTCAAAAAAATCAAAAAGGCACCCGGGTGCAGATGAGCCCAGGAGCCAAAGTGAATTTCCGCTAACTATAACCTTAATAAATCTACAAAGTTTTAAAAAAATAGGTGTCATTTTCTAATCTTTGCCTTGCTATCCTTTCGTATCAGGTAATACTTTCACCATGTCCACACGCATCCGTGCAAACAACGTGCGTACGTCGATGAGAGTTAAACCCAATCCAGTTCCGGGTCGATGACTGGCTAGGCAATGACCACAACATACGTGACTGCGACCGTTCTCCCTTCCCTGGCAGCAAGTGATGTTTGGTGGACACAACTCGCGGGCGGCAGCAGGATACGTTTTCTAGCGGCATTCTCTGTTTTTTTTTTTTTTTTTTTTTGCAGGTCAAAAAGAAAATCTTACTGGAAAGATTTTTTTCTTTATTCGTACACTTAGTAAAATGCAGGTTCATGTTCCTTTTCACAGTAATCCCTCCAGTTCACAGAAGAAAAATAAGGATGTTGTAGGCACAATTTTCAGTCAAACTTTGACAGCCAATATTATTTTGAATTTCGAAATGGAAACTCAAAAAATGAAGTGTGCATCACTACAATTCGGACATAACGAACCCAGCCTCCAATAAAAACACGTAGTAGCAGGCTAGCAGCTGCTCAGCCATGAAAATCAACGGAGGCTTGCCGGTACTCTACTGAGTACTGAAGCGGCCACATGTATAAAACCAATCTCCCACCGCGGCTGATCGGCCGTCGCTGTCGGGACGTTTCCGGCGTCCTTCCAGGCGAGGAGTCGCCCGGTCTCTATCCCGGATAGATGCTAATGATGCCGAATAATAATACGGAGTACTAGTCATAAAATTAAGCCGAGACCTGACTAGGCATGCTATTGGGGGTAGCCGATGGATATCACCATCAGGACTGGTGATTGGTCCACGCGTGCATCTCGATCGCAATCACCAAACCCGAGGATAAACACCCGCCGTCAGCAATTCCGACGGTATCCTGAAGAACTCTAACTAATGCTGGAATTTTAATTCGCCGGCTGTAAGAACTCGTCTTCGCTAGCCACCTTGGTGATCTTGCGATTTTTTTTGCAACGTGGATCTTGCGGTTTCACACTCGGCCGGGGAGGCAAACGCAAACCTAGTCAGAGGAAACGACGGCCACACACATGGTGGCCCACACGTCAGCAAAAAGATCCTGCTAGCTGAAGGGGCGCGTGGTCAACTTGTAATCGTCGTTTGCACTAGGCTACCACTGGGAGTAAGATAGTTAGTAACATGCATGGTATGTAGGTAAAGAATCTAAAATGATAACTACTCCCTCCGTCCGCGAAAGAGTGTGCTTTTAGAGATTTACACATAGATCAAGAAGACATCGTACTTTGCTCCATGGCTTAATTAATATAGAAAAGTAGCAGCCCCATGCGTGCATGCGACCAATTAGAGAAGGTCGTTAAATCAATATTTTCCGCATGCACTAATTAAGCTAGTAACCCAAGGATATGCATCCAATAGCTAGATTACAAGTTGCTCCATGAGTCAATTAAAAACTAATGAATTAAAGACAATGTGCATTGGGAGCGTAGGCGTACACTCTTTTATGAAAAAATACTAGAACCCAAACGTCCACTCTTTCGAGGACAGAGAGAGTATTTAATAAGGAGAGAGGGGTTGTGGTAACTTATCTAGTTACCATAACATCACATATCTCAAGACAATGTGAGTCTACAAGCTAATAAATATGACACTACACATATGTTACTACCCAGATGTTAAGTTACTAGTCTATGTTACTTTCCATTATGAACAGTAGCTATGCTTCCTCTTTGAAATGTTTTTTATTCTCCAAGGTTGCATACATATCCCATTGTCTAAATGCTTTGGAAAAAGAATGTCCACAAACCACGACAACACACTCTTGTCAAAATTCAGCCACAACCAACCCGATATTTGGGTTGCCGCTCACTCTGTCTGGGGTGTGCCGGTTGAGAACATGTTTGGAGATGTTTTTTTCTTCCTTTATGTTAGTTTTTTTTTCATGTTGAGTAACAATTTTTTTTGAACTAGTGGTATTTCTCTTGGAGGAAAAATATTTACGAGAGTGGGTTTTTCAGGTGGTACCATATGACTAACAATATATATATACGGAGTAGTATGAGCACTTTTATGCTACCCCTCAACTATTATTATAAACCGTCTATTATTATTAATTTGACGACTACTAAAATACTATGCTCCGACTTTACGTCAGTTCTATCCACGTAGCACATGCGAGCTATTTAATCAAGCGGTATAACATATGCAAGTTGTTGGTGAAGCAGCGTGAGCGGTGACGTTGCTAATTTGCATTTCGTTTTTCCTTTTTCTTTTTCTTTACATAAGAGGGGAAGGGGAAGGTGAGAACTATCTCACATGCTTCCGGTACGTGTCTTGTCTTTCTCTTCAAATTGGACCGCTAGCTTAACTGAAATATGCACCCTCTGTCCTCAGGCCACCTACTACTTAGTACTTGGCTTTTCTCTTGAAATCCCTATGAAAAAATAAGATTTTTCTCCCGTAGTCAGCATGCAAAATATGCGGCAATCCGATCCACTCGGCCACTCCATCGATCATTATGCTTATGCATGGTAATACGATTCTCATTGATAAATAAAAGACGAGATACAAAGTATGTATACACCGATCTTACAGATCTGGAAAGATAAGATAAACCTATGTGACAAACCAACGCCTATCCATCTTTTTCGTCACCACCGTAGCAGTTATCAAAGAAAAAATAGACAGATCACCTCTTCACCCAAGCTCGATGCGGCTCCATCGCTGATCATCAGCTTTTCGGACCTCCAAATTAGTTTGCCATAGGACAAACCATTGCCGTTGAAATAATCAGACCGGGGCAGCACGACCCCGGACACGCCATCGAACTTCAGCACTGGCACCCCCGCACGACGACGTCGGAGTAGGGAACCAGAACCGTCAGCCTCCAACCACGAACCCACCACAAGGTACATCATCTCCCAGCTATCACCAGTGCAGACCACCGTCTGCACGTACTCCTGGGCGAATCCTCTCTGCTCCACCATGGCGCCGGAGAAAACGCCGCAGCAACGGGGACAGAGCAGGAGGAAAAACCCATCTGATGGAGTCGTCGCCGCCGCCTCGCCGACACCATCCATAAACCCAACAGCCACCGATCTGAAAGATCGGCAAGCACACAGTGCCACCAACTCCGAGACGCCGCCATGAAGGACACCGCCGGTGTGGGAGTAGAGTTGAGGCAGATTTATTTGCCCGGGCGCCGCTCCCACCACTCCAACGACGCACCACGACCTACAAAACCAAACCCTAACTAAATAGCGGAGGAACCGAATCCCCCTCCCTCCTGCCGCCGAAGCAGCAGGCAGAGAGAGAGGAGACTAGCACGCTTGCTGATGGAGATCGGGTGGAAGAGCGATCGCCTCCCTGATCGCCTTAGCCCTGGCGGCTAGGTCAGGGAGCGAAGCGTTTTGACCCACGGAGACCAACTTGACTTGTACAGTACTATCAGTATGTACCACAATACGTGCATACACGCGCGTATTTGCTATGCACTGCTATGCAAAGGCGCCGTGAGCGGCGTCGCGTTCGTTTGCGTGGTGTCCGATGGATCGGCAGCACGAGAGCGGAGGTTCGCAGTCCACGCCAACAAACAAACGCGGTGGAGGGAAAACTCGTCGGCAGACAGGCAGCGTGAACGTTGATGATACACCGACAGATACGGCATGCACAAGCTAGTCAGGGAAAAGATGCAACTATTGCTTGTTTTCTTACTACGTACTCCAGTACATCAGTAAAATACAGCGAATGTTAAACAAAAGGTTTTGGGTGTTGTGGGCTTCGACACCTCTTGGGTCGGCCACGGCAACATTTATATATGGGGGTAACTCATCGGGTATGATTACAATTGTACAAGAGTTACAATACGTATACAAACATAATTACAAGTCTAACACCCTCCCTCAATCTTAACCGTGCTCTGAAGAATTCAGGAGATTAAGATTACGGCGACAACCCTCAAACTGAGGTAGTGGCAACGGCTTCGTGAAGATGTCAGCAAGCTGATCTTTTGAAGAGATAAACTTGATTTGAAGCAACCTCTGCGAAACTCGTTCTCTGACAAAGTGATAGTCAACTTCGATGTGTTTCGTTCGGGCATGAAATACCGGATTCGAAGAAAGGTATGTAGCACCGATGTTATCACACCAAAGAGACTCCCAACTCTCGAAGCAAAGACTGAACCCAAATGAGCTCAGCGGTGGCATTGACAACTGCTTTGTATTCAGCTTCAGTACTACTATGAGACACTGTAGCTTGTTTACGAGCACTCCAGGCGATCAAATTATGACCATAGAACACTGCATATCCCCCCGTGGATCGCCTGTCATCTGGACTACCAGCCCAATCTGCATCAGAAAACGCCGAGAGGTCACTAGAAGGAGCAGGCCGAAGGTGCAGGCCCAGAGTAGCAGTCAACCGAACATAGCGCAGAATGCGTTTCACAGCTGTCCAGTGAGTATCTCGAGGAGCATGAAGGAACTGACACACACTGTTAACCGCATAAGATATATCAGGACGAGTAATCGTCAAATACTGCAAGCCACCAACAATACTGCGGTACTCAGTAGCCTCATCCGAAGAGAGAAGAGTACCATCAAGTGCGGATAGTCTATCAGAAGCTGACATAGGAGTTGTAGCAGTCTTACACTGAAGCATACCCGAACGTCGAAGCAAATCCTGGGAGTACTTCTGCTGAGTGAGAGTCAGACCGGCGTCAGAATGAGAGACCTCCAAACCAAGGAAATAATGAAGCCGGCCGAGATCTGTAAGAGCAAAATCTCCACTCAAGGCAGAAACAAGACGATCCGCAGCAGGGACCGACGAGCTGATCAGTATGATGTCATCTACATACACCAGCAGGTACATAGTGACAGTAGGACGCTGTAGCAAGAACAAGGACGTATCAGCTGTCGAAGGAATAAATCCATGTGCACGAAGGGCAGCACCAAGACGCGCGTGCCAGGCACGAGGCGCCTGTTTAAGACCATAAAGAACCTTCACCAAGCGACACAAATGTTGCGGCCGAGCAGGATCAACAAAACCAGGAGGGCGGCGCATATAAACCTCTTCCTCAAGGACACCATGAAGAAAGGCATTCTGAACATCCAGCTGTCTGAGAGACCATCCACGAGTAACAGCAAGAGACAGCAGCAGACGAATAGTCGTAGGCTTGACCACAGGACTGAAAGTATCCTCATAATCAAGACCTTGACGCTGTTTGAACCCTCTAGCAACAAGCCGAGCCTTATACCTTTCAATAGAGCCATCAGCATGTCGCTTAACTTTGAATACCCACTTTGAATCAATAATATTGACACCCATCTTCGAAGGAACAAGACGCCACGTATCATTTTTCAGCAATGCCTGATACTCTTGTTCCATCGCAGAACGCCAGTGAGGGATACCCATAGCCGCCTGATAATGACGGGGTTCAGCAGTAGGATCGGACTCAGAATGAGCCACACATGCCGCGAGCCACGCAACCGTGCCATCGGTGCGTGTACGCGGACGAACAATACCGCTCTTGCTGCGAGTGTGAGGGCGCAGAATAACAGGAGCGGTCGGCGAGGAGTCACAGGGTCTGTCGATGTAGACGCGGAGACCGGCGTAGCCGTCGCACGCGGCCCACAAGAGGGCGGCGAAGGCAGCCCATCAGCAGCCGGGGAAGGCGACCGCCTGGGCGGCGGGGAGTCCGCAGGTGGCGGGAGCAGCAGTGTGCGGCCAGCAGTTGGCTGCTGCACAGGCGACGGCGACGAAGGCGGGCTGCCAGGAGGCGACCCAGCAGACGGGGGTGAAGACGGGCCGGTTGACGCAGGCGAGGCCGGGCTGGTCGACGCGGGCGAAACCAGGCCGGTCAACGCGGGTGAGGCCAGCGCTGTCGGAGCCGGATCCGGGCGCGAGGCAGGCGCAGGCACAGGGAACCCTGCATGCCCCATGCAGGGAGCAGCAGCGGCGTGATCGACGTGATCCGTCGAAGCGGCCGCAGTATCAGCAGGTGGATCATCCAAGAGAAGAAGCCGAGCACCTCTACCAGTTCCTGCACCATGGTTAGACAACAAAGAAGGCGAGTGTGCAGCATCTACAAATTGATCAGGCAATATAGGAGATGAATGCAATGATGTAGTAGAAGTGGTGGCAGGAGTTGGAAGATTAGAAAAAGGAAAAACATGCTCATCAAAGACAACATCACGCGAGATGTATACACGATTTGTTGGGACATGAAGGCATTTATACCCTTTGTGCATCGAGCTATATCCAAGAAAGACACATTTTTTTAGAACGGAACTCAAGCTTGCGACTATTGTAAGGACGGAGATGCGGCCAACACGCACAACCGAAGACTTTAAGAAAAGTGTAATCAGGAGTTTCATGAAGCAAGAGTTCAAGCGGAGTTTTCATGCCAAGGAGTAGCGAAGGAAGCCTATTTATAAGAAAACAGGCTGTAGTAAAGGCGTCGCTCCAAAAACGAAAAGGAACAGAAGCATGTGCTAGCAAGGTTAAACCGGTCTCAACAATATGACGATGCTTACGTTCGGCTGAACCATTCTGCTGATGTGTATGAGGACAAGCCACACGGTGCGAGATCCCACGTTTCTCGAAGAAAGTACTCAGATTGCGGTACTCACCCCCCCCCCCCCAATCCGATTGTACATGAATAATTTTGTGTTGTAGGAGACGCTCAACATGTGCTTGAAACTTAAGAAAAACATCGAACACATCAGACTTGCGCTTAAGAAGATAAATCCAAGTAAAGCGACTATAAGCATCAATGAAACTGACATAGTACTCATGACCACTAACAGACATCTGGGCAGGACCCCAAACATCAGAAAACACAAGCTCTAGAGGAGTTTTCACTACATGACTAGAAACAGAAAAAGGTAATTGATGACTCTTTCCCTGCTGGCAAGCATCACAAACTGAAACATCTTTATTACTAGACACGGACGGTAACTCATGACGATGAAGAACATGGCGGACAATAGGTGTGGCAGGATGGCCAAGACGAGAGTGCCACTGAGATGGGGACACTCTGACACCACTGAAAACTCGGGAGACAGCTGGGGAGACAGAAGGCGGCACATCAAGTGCATATAGTCCATGGCAGAGTCGACCTTTAAGAAGTACGTCCCTCGTAGCCCGGTCCTTGATAAAAAGAGCAAACGGGTGAAACTCACAAAACACGTCATTGTCATAAGTAAGTTTAGGAACAGAGAGCAAATTACGTGTAACCGTGGGGACTCTAAGAACATTCTTAAGATGCAACTTTCTAGATGTATGTGTAGGAAGAGATGCCTGACCAATATGAGAGATGTGCATACCTGCCCCATTGGTTGTCTGAACCTTGTCGTGCCCGCGGTAGGCCTCACGCATAGCAAGCTTATCCAACTCACTTGTCACGTGATCAGTAGCACCAATGTCCATGTACCAGGTGGGATCAACAGGATATGACGAAGTCTGCCCTGCTGCTGCATCATGTTGGCTTGACGCTCATTGCCCTTTCCGTTGTTGCCAAGACCAAGAAAATCAGTCTTGAAGCGGCGATGACAGCGAGACGCGATGTGGCCATCAATATCGCACAACTGGCAGGATGTAGCAGCTCCGCAAGCGGCGCAGCATGCGCGTGGGCGCCCGTTCTCGACGACAATGGTAGGGCGCGACTGGGCAGGTGAAGCATGAGGCGCGGCGCCCTTGCCTCCTGCAGGAGGCGTCGATGATGGAGCAGCAGCAGGACGGGCGCCCCCCTTCCCACCACGGTAGGCGGTGTTGGCCGAGGGGGGCCCCATCCGGATGACGACTGGCGAGGCGCTGCTCCGTCGAGAGGAGGCACTGAAAGAGCTCCTGCGGCTTGATGGGAACCTGGCGTTCCTTGATCACCTCCACAAGAGAATCATAGTCGCCGTCGAGACCATTGAGGATATACGCAGTAAACTCCGTGTCACGAAGGGGCTCACCGATAGAGGCTAGCGTATCAGCAAGGCGCTTGATCTTGTTGAAGAAAACGGTGACGGAGTGGTGTTCCTTGCGGGTCTCGTTAAGCTGAGTACGAAGAGCCATAGACTGAGACGACGATTAGCGCAGAGAAGCTAGACTCCAGTGCATCCCACGCCTCATGAGATGTAGTAGCAAAAAGCACCATGCCGGCGACGCCCTCGGTGAGAGAGGACTGAATCGCCGAGAGGATCGCTTGGTCTTGAGAAATCCACGGCCGGTACATGTGATGATCCGGCGAGGGACATGCCAGACTACCATCGACAAAGCCCTCCAGGTAGTGACTACGGAGGAGGGGAAGAATCTGCGCGCGCCAGAACAGATAATTGTCCATCTTCAGTTTCACCGGGAGAAGATTGCTGAAGTAGAACGGCGGAGTCGTGATGACGTCCAGGGCGAAGTCGTAGGGCGGCGCAGCAGCAACACCGGCAGGGGCCACGTCCGCCACGGTCGAAGCCTGCGGCGCAGCCGGGGGAGCCGGTGGTGGAGGAGGCGGGGGCGCACCGTAGAGGGCATGGCCCGGGAACGCCGCGTAGCCGGAGCCGTACGGAGCGCCGTAGGCAGCACCATGAGGGGCGCCGTAGGCAGCACCATGAGGAGCGCCATAGGAGACGCCGTGACCGACGCCATATGGGGCGCCGTAGGGGGCGCCATGGAAGGCACCATAGGCGGCAGGGTCGTATGCAAATGGCGGCTGCGACGCGTAGGGCGCCATCGCGCCGTAGTTGGGCCGTAACGCTTCGGATCCGGGGGGACCCGAAGAGCTTGCCCCGGAGAACAAGGCCCCCATCGATCTGGTCATCAAGGGGGTAGGTGCAGATCCTCCTTGAAGAAGGTTAGACAGGAACGGCGGCACCGGCGGCACGTGGACCGTCGGAGGGACAAGCGCAGGTGGAGCCGGGGCAACGGAGGTCGAGGGCTCGTTGGCGGCGGCAGGCGCAGTGACCGCGCCGGTAAGGGCGGCAACGGTGGCCATGCCGGAGAGATCGGCGGCGGTGGCCGTCGAGGAGGCAGCGGAAGACGACGACGACATGGTCGGTGGTGGCGGCTAGGTCAGGATCGCGAGATCGCGTCTGATACCATGTTAAACAAAAGGTTTTGGGTGTTATGGGCTTCGACACCTCTTGGGTCGGCCACGGCAACATTTATATATGGGGGTACCTTATCGGGTACAGTTACAATTATACAAGAGTTACAATACGTATACAAACATAATTACAAGTCTACTCCGTAACAGCGAATAATCTGGCCACTTGGTGGCGACATGAAGTGGCCATTAATCCAGCGGTCTCTGCCCGCCCCGGCTGCCCACTCCGCAAGAAAGAAATGATGAGACGCATCGCAAGTGGACCCATTAATTCCTTCCTGTGAGAGAGAGAGAAAAAAAAAGAAAAAACGCTATGCCTGCGGCTGCGTTTGTGTGATGTGAGGTGGCTGTCTCGCTCAGCGGCTCAGGCTCACCCGCGCGCCGGTGACTGTACCCTGCCACAGCGCCACGTACGTACCGCCGCAGCAACTGTCGGACGGACGGACGGACGGAACGTCCAGAAAGAATCTTTTCACACACACACACACGCAGGCAGAAAAGCCTTCTTCTCTCCCTCTCGGAGAAAAAAAAAAAGATTCGTGGCCGGCGACCTGGCCTGCATGATTTGCTCGGACCCAGCCATCCCAGCATGCAGCAGGCACTAGTACTACCACGGGCGTGTCGTGTCGTGTCGATCGCTCCATCTCCCGTCCACGTCTCTCTTGGGCAACCCCGAATAAGATAAAATAAAATACTCCAGAACAAAACCATTTTTATTTTCTTGCGACTATATCTATCTGTCTAGCACGGACCAGCTCGCGCCAACCAGACCGGGCCGATCGATTTCTCCTTCCTTCCGACTTCTCGCGATCTCGCCCGTGGCCGTGCGTGGTCTCGACTCGACTCGACTCTCGGGAGTTTTCCGCTTTCCATCCAGAGAGGTCCAACCACCCGTGCCGCCAGCACCTGGGCCCCACCACCACCACGCCCACGCTCCTCCTCCTCCTCTCCCCCTCATGCGAAACGCGAGACGACAAGTGGTGGTGGTGCGAGACGCATCGCTCTCTCGCGCCGCGTAACGAGACGAGCGGATGTCCTGCCGTGTCGTACCCAAGCGCGCTATGGTTGGGCTCGCTCGGGTGGGGTTCGTGCCTGCGCGATAATCGCGTGCGAGATTTGGTGGTGGGTGCGTGAGGAGGTGGAGGTGGAGTTCCGTTGTGCGGTCTCGGGAACGCACAGGGCCGCGCTGTGCGTGTCGGCTAGTGTGTTTGAGCTGAGGCGCTCCTTTTTCTTCTTCCTTGCGCTTCCTTCTCTCTCTCGACGCCTCTCGGGTCGGGTGGGTGACGTCTCTTGCTTTGCACTTGCACATGCTCCCTCCCTCTCTCTCGCCCGCACCACCGGTGGTGCTACCATAGCACGGAAAGGATGTGGTTGACGCTTTCCGGTGCACCGGAGAGAGAGACCGAAATTGGGTTGCGCTGTTGCGGAGTAGTGAGTGGACGACGGTCCTTGTCCCGTGTCCGTATGCATCAATTCGAATTTAAATTATGTTATTTATTTATTGTTTTCGTGCAAAGAGGGACATTTACTTACAACTAAGACGGAGTACGGACTGAATCCTGCTGCTCAAAGGAGACATTGATGTTCCCTGGAGCAAGCGTAGGTTGGCAACAACTGAAAAACGGACTTTTAGTTCTTCTTACAAATGATGAAGGGGCAAGATCCGACGCAAATATGTTTAGAAGATTAGTTATTTCACGGCTGGCAATTTCTTAAGTCCATCCAATATTGAGATTTGGGCAAACATCTACGTGTTCTTATGCTCTGGACACAACGGGCCCCTTTTTTCTTAGCACCGTGTGAAAACAAATTGTTAGTTTATTACGTGACATTCGAGAGCGGGGCAGTAGCCCGGTGGTTAGGGTCGCGCGGTGCTGATCCTGGCAACCAGAGTTCGACTCCTGTCTGGGCTTCTTCTATTAAAATCTGATCATAGTTCCTCCTAGGCCCAGCTCATTTTTATTACGTAACATTCGCTTAGATATGGACTGACAAATTTGTAAAATCAATTGAGATTTAGTTGATTCTCGGTCGAACGAGCCTTGGAAACTTCCTTCAATACCACTTCACCAAGTATGGTAGACATGAATAAAAGCAAAACACAAGAGTGCTGCGTTTTGGAGCTCGGACTCTAGAGACCTTTTTTTTTGAAACACTTAAAAAATTGTAGTTTCGAATGTTAAAAAGATTCGGGAAAAAAACCCTAGATGTAGATAATAATATGATCTACAAGTGTACAAAAAAATAAATCCAAAATTCGTTGTATTTTATGCCCGGATAAAATGAAAGATGGTCAATCTGGATCGGCGAACAATGCACATGTACAAATATTTATAAAATGATCAGATTTGTATTTTTGTGTAGCCTAAAATATTACGCAAATTTGCTTTGAATTATTTACAAATTTTTTGTTTTTTTTTTAATTTTCAAATAACATTTTTTTGAATTATTTACCGAGCTCCATGGAGCTCGGACTCCAGTTGTAGTTTCTGCAAAAATAAATCCTATATTACTAAATAGGTGATCTTTTGTTTGAACATGATAATTAAGGGCTCTAAAGGGCCCACTGATGCGTTAATCAGTGGTCAAACTTACATAGAGGCCCTCGGAAAGATGAAAAAAATATAAGGCCCAAACTTCTACAACAACCACCCTGAGATGGTCCGAAGAGACGTCATTGGCTCCTCGACTACCGCCGACAAAACTGAGCTTGATGCTACGACCGCCAATGCCCTCGTTAGGGACAGAACCACTTGACGAAGACGTGAGGAAGAGCGCCGCAATAGAACTCCCGAAGCCTCCACAAAAGGAGGAAGAATAAGAAGCACCATCTGTGTTGTGCCTTAGAGTGACTTCGGTCGTCAAAGAAAACAGTGAGGCATTTGCCGTCACAGTTGATGAACTACGGAAACTGCAGCAAACCGGCCAACCCTGGAAGTCAGGGCTCCAGAGTCCCGACGCACCTCAACACGGGACACCAAGGAGGTGACGCCTCCTTTCTCATAACCGCCATGATGTGAGGGAGAGGAGGGAATCACCATCGAGCTAGTGAGCAAGAGCTGCAGCGCCACTCCTCTTATTGAGGAATGTCGGGCAGGATCCACCATCATCGGTCCTCCACCTCGAAGGCTAGACGAAGTGCATCACTAGGACATGCTCGACGCCGCATCGGAACACTAAGCCTGCACGAAATAATTCCATCCGCCACGTAAGACCACACACAAAACATAGATCTAAACCTAAAACTACATGTATGTATAGGAGGGGGTCGACCTCCCATTCCCCTGCCTCTCAGGCTGGCCGTCAGAGAGAAGGGGGAGATGAGTAGAGGTGGCCTACCGACTCTCAAAGGGTGGGGGGGAGGTAGGGGGAGGAGGGAAATGAGAGCCTCACTAAATAGGTGATCTCATTATCTCCTTTCTCTACACATCACCATTTTTCTATTAGCAACTAACCATCCTTTTTTTTGTCTGATTGATCATATGCCGGAAATGTAGCAAGATTCAAACTCAAACTCAATGTGGTGGAATTTTTTTTGTGAGTGTTCATTGTCTTAACTCATTCTAGTTTCTCCAAAAAAATAAGAACTATTTCTAGTTTTGTGATGTTCATTTACTTATACAATTTTATCAGTATATCGTCCTAATTAGATAAGGTTTTGGTTTATGACCTTGTGTGTTCGCTTTGCATATGATCCTGACGTGAACTCAGACTCGATTGAAAAACAAATTATGGTGCTCATTTTGTTACCTTTTCTCATTTCTTCACATTCATTTAATTGTACTATTTTATCTGGCAGCATATCTATTATACCATAATAACTAAAATATTTTCGCGATTGCAAAATTTGTGTCATGGGCCAACAATGACATGCAACAAATAGTAAAAGACCACGACCGTATTGGTGATACAACTATGTAGCCTCTTGAAAGAACATGTGCCACCCCCATTGGTTTTGATGTTGACGACAATACAATTAAGTGCTCTAATGTTGAATCTCAGTTGTGCAGAAATTTCAAAAGAATCGTCGCGAAAAGATGAGCAAAGTGGTTTCTTCAGGGTTCACCGGAAGTACCGGTAAAGTCACCGGTACTACCGCTGGAAACTTCCGGCGGCACTTCCGGAGGCATTTCCGTTTATGAATTTTCGGTACTGGAATGGCCCCGGAAGTTGCACCGGAAGTAACACCGGTACTTCCGCTAAACCGGAAGTACCGGCGTGTTCAGCGGTACTACCGCTGGATACTTCCGGAGCCACTTCCGGAACCTGTGCCGCTTGTGAAAATATGCTTCGGTATAGTTTCCGGAAGTAGCACCGGAAGTGCCACCGGTACTTCCGCCAAACCGGAAGTACCGGCGGTACTTCCGCCCCTGCGGGAACTGGACGACGCCGAAGACCATTGACTGAAAGACCGGAAGTACCGGCCCTCCTGGCGGTACTTCCGGCTCTGCGGGACGAAGTTGCCTCCAACGGCCAGTTTTTGTGAAGGAGTATAAAAGCTCCTTCACCTACCTTGGATTAGTTAGCTTGTTCATTTTCTCTCACCTCCATTAATGCCCTAGCAAGCTCAAGCTCAAAATCACAAGATCTCGCAATCCCTCCACCCAAACTTGCTGATTCTTGGAGGATTGAAGGAGAAGGCCCCGATCTACATCTTCACCGAGCAGTTTTCTTTTTCCCCCTCATTCTCTTGAGAGATCTTGTTTCTAGGGTTAGCTTTGTGTTACCCTAGATTCTTGTGCTCACTTGTTGTTGTAATTGTAACAGAGTTGTTGATTTGGGAGCCCCCAATTGAGTTGTGGGTGTGTGCCCCAAGAACGTTGTAAGGGCTCCGGATTCCGCCTTGAAGGTCTCCGATAGTGGAAGGTGAACCAAGTCTTTGTGGCAAAGTTCATCGGAGAATAGGGTGAGACCTTTGTGGCGTTGAGTAGGCCTTTGTGGCGAGCTCACACCCCTCCAACGAGACGTACTCCCTTAACAACGAGGAACTCGGGAATACATCCTTGCCTCCGCGTGCTTCCCTTCGGTTATCTCTTTCCA
Organism: Puccinellia tenuiflora; assembly: GCA_012064385.1. Taxonomy (NCBI): domain Eukaryota; kingdom Viridiplantae; phylum Streptophyta; class Magnoliopsida; order Poales; family Poaceae; genus Puccinellia; species Puccinellia tenuiflora. Next base: position 876,472 of record QRDG01000502.1, on the reverse strand, counting down.
CCCTCCTCGTTCTTGTTTGTGCTACTTGCCTAGTTGTGATTGCTATCTTGTCATATAGGTAAATTCATCGTAGATGCATATCTAGATAATTTACCATTTTGTCAAGCCTAAAATTGAAAAAGACTAAAATTTGCCGTAGCACCTATTCACCCCCCCTCTAGGTGCCCATACGATCCCTTTCAATTGGTATCAGAGCCTTGGCTCTTAAGTTAGGCTTCACCGCCTAAGAGAGTATGGGTGACGGTGATGGTGTGGCGAGTGGTAGCACCCCTCCGGTGACCATGGATGATCTCAAGAGTTTGGAAACAAGCTTGACATCATCCATGAACACTCAAATGGAGGAGTTGCGTGCCATGATGAGGCAACTCTTGAATGGCAACAAGCCACCCGCCGCACCATCCCTAGAGGCTAATGCTTCCGCCGCGCAAAGTGGGGAGGGCGAACAACAAACTAATGTATCCCCTCCTAAAATTGATGGTGGGAGGCCGGGGTACAATGCGGTTCCATTCGCATACTCGGCCGACCTCCCTATGCCACATTATCATATAAACAATAGGGGTGATCCACCTAAGCTTAATCCATCTTGTTTTGCTAATTGGCAATTTATGATGAAATCTTATGTCAAGGGCTCCTCTAGTGAACTATGGAGAATCATTGAAGTTGGGTTCAAGGCCGTCGATCCAAACAACATGACAAGAAGAGAAGCCGTGGATTCTCAACTCAATGACTTGGCTCTCAACATCATTCACACCTCTGTGGGAGAAAAGCACATGTCTCTCATCGAGTTTGCCAACACCGCCAAAGAAGCTTGGGATATTCTCACTCAAGAGTTCGTCGGAAATGAGAGCATGCAAAGAAATAGATATGAAGCTTTGAGCAACCAAGCCGAGGGCTTTTTCATGATAGAAGGTGAAGACCATGAAGAAATGTATCGAAGGCTCAAGACTCTTGCCACTCAATTCCGAGCCCTTGGTGCAACCTATGTGGATGATGCTTGGATCAAGAGGAAGTATGTGAGTGCCCTTTGGCCGTTTGAGTCCACCGACTTGAAGAGTTTGCAAGGAAGACACAACTATCACCTCATGTCATCAAATGAGGTCATGCAAGAGATGGCGGCATACAAGGTGGCCGCCAAGAACGCCGAAGATGCTCGAGCACGAGCCATTGGAATGCATAGAGGAACCTCACTTGCTTTGAAGGCCAAGGTTGTGGAGCAAGAAGATGATGATGAGGCTCAAGAAGATGTGTCACATTGGGATCCCAAGGAACTTCAAGATACTCTCAAGGACTATGCGGCTCTCACATCTAAAGTCTTTTGGAAGAGTCCATCCAAGGCAAGAGATTTCGTCAACAAGACCGTTGGAAGAAAGGATGGTGGACTAAGGGTTCGTTCGTGCTACAATTGCCAAGATAAATATCACTTTGTGGCCGAGTGTCCTTTTGAGAACCGTGAACTTCATGGAGGAAAGCTTGTTAGGAAGGACAAGTCAAAGGACAATCATAGGAAACCCTTCTTCAAGAAGAATGCCATCAACAAGAAGCCTCCGAGAATTGTGTTGCTTGCTCAAGAAGAGTATTCATCCGGGGAAGAAGAAGAAGAGCCCACAAATGAAGTTGCCGCCATTGCTATTGCTTCTTCACCATCTCCTTCCCTATTTGAATCCCCAATGAGAATGTCTCTATCTCCTCCGCAAGATGCTTCATGGCTAAGACCACCGAGGTAACATCACCCACATCTCCTAAGGCTATGAGTAATATGGATGATGCTACTAGTCTTAAAATAAAAGAGGAAATAGTTGCTTTCGATCATTTTATCACTAACATGCAAGGTGAAACAAAGAAGCATGTTGAGACTCTTATGAGTCAATATGGTGAAGCTCAAGAAATGCTTGAGATAAAGGGTAAGATTGAAAGAGAGGATGCTATGGAAATTGCATCCTTAAAAGATAATCTTGAAGAAGAACATGAACTTAGAGTTTCTCTTGAGCAACAACTAGAATCTATAGAAGAATCAAATGATGCAATTGTTGCTAAACTCATTAAAGAACGTGACCATGCAATTGCTAAATACAAAGCATGTAAGAAAGAAAAGGTCGAGCTTGGTGTTGGTCATTCTAGACTAACCGAGGAGCTAGAGAAGCTCTCTAAAGCCTACAAAGCTTTGGAGAGTGAGCACTCTACCCTCACCAAGTCGTATGAACAACTTCAAGCTCAACCGACTAAAAATGATATGCCTAGTTCCTCAACTCCTATTTCTTGTGATCATGCAAATATCATTGAGGAAAATGCTAGGTTGAAGATCAATCTTGCAAAGGCCATCTCCCTAGGTTTTTTTAGAAATGGAGGCAAAGCCCCAGCCTCTGCATCGGAGTGATGCATGCGGCCATTTATTGGAAAGCTTAAGCAAGAGTGTGAAAGTATGCCAGAGTTACAGAACCGGAAGGAAGAACCAAAAGGTGACTACAAGCCAGCCACCGCATAGCCAAAATGTAAAGAAGAAGGAGTAAAACTAAGTAATCCTTCTAGACTGATGCCACCCATGATGGTTGAAAATAGCCCGAACAATAGCCATAAGCCGGGTACATCCAATATCCAAATGCACCCGTTGGTCGGACGGTAGAAGCCAGGACCACATGTTGATCCAGTAAGTAGCTCGGTGAACAACCTGCAAAAAGTGAACATTTTGAACCTTGTTAAAGACAACATCATTACGGCAGTTCCAAAGAGCCCAAATGAAAGCACAGACGCCAATGCGAATAAGAGCTTTACTTTTCTTATCAATACCCGACAACCAAGAGCCAAACATATTGGCAATACTAGTGGGAGGAGAAACATTATAAGTGAAATGAAGCAATCTCCAAATATCACGTACAAAAGAGCAAGAAATGAACAAATGCTCAACAGTCTCATCCTGTTGGCAAAACGCGCACTTCTTACAACCATTCCAATTTCTTTTTGCTAAGTTATCTTTATAAGAATCACTCTTCTATTTAGAAACCACATGAAAATTTTAATCTTGAGGGGAACTTTTAATTTCCATAAGTGCTTACGAAGAAAAGGTGTGTGCCCATTCATACAATCGGCATACATTGATTTAACTGAGAACACTCCATTTGTCGTCAATCTCCATTTGAAAGTATCCTCGTCACTAGAAAGTGTGACCGACATTAACCTCTGAACCAAATGAAGCCATGCATCCCACAGTCCACCAGTCAAGGTTCTTCTAAACTCGACATTAACAGGCGGTGCCTCGGAAAGCACCTTCGCAACCAAAGCATTCTTGTTGCGGGCAATATTGAAAAGAGAAGGATATTGGACCGACAAAGGCCTATCCCCCAGCCAAGAATCAACCCAAAACCGAGTACCATGTCCATTGCCAATATGAAAATGGCCTTTTGAAAAAAATTCTTGCTTCACCGCAATAATACCCCTCCAAAAGGGTGAATCTTGTGGTTTCGGAGTAACTTGAGCTAACGTTTTACCACAAAGGTATTTGTTACATAATAATTCTTGCCAAACACCTTGTTCATTCAATATTTTGAACAACCATTTGCTTAATAGACATTTGTTTTTTATATCAAGAAGCTCAATGCCCAGACCACCTTGGTCTTTAGGTCGACAAATAATGTTCCACTTAGCTAGATGATATTTTCTTTTATGTTGGTCAGATTGCCAAAAGAACCGTCTACGGAAAAAATCTAGTCTTTTGCGAACCCCCACTGGAATTTCGAAAAAAGACAAAAGAAACATGGGTAAGCTTGAGAGAACAGAATTGATCAAAACCAATCTATCTCCATAAGAGAGAAGCTTGCCGGCCCAAGAAGACAATTTCTTCTCAAACCGATCCTCAATCATCTTCCATTCTTTATTTAGAAGCTTCCTATAGTGAATGGGGATACCTAGGTATTTAAACGGTAACACCCCTACCTCACATCCAAAAATTTGGCGATACTCATCTTGCGCCTCTACAGCTTTGCCAAAGCAAAAAATCTCACTTTTATGAAAATTAATCTTGAGTCCAGACAGTTGTTCAAAAATAGAGAGAATAAGTTTCATATTAATTGCTTTCTCCACGTCATGTTCAAGGAAAAGAATCGTATCATCGGCATATTGGAGAATAGATACCCCTCCGTCAACTAGATGTGGTATTAAACTACCAACCTGCCCATCCTCTTGAGCACGTGCAATAAGAACGGCTAACATGTCAGCCACAATGTTGAAAAGTACTGGAGAAAGCGGATCTCCTTGTCTCAATCCCTTCAATGTTTGGAAATAATGACCAATATCATCATTCACCCGAATCCCAACGCTACCACCTTGCACAAATCTCGCAACCCACTCACACCATTTAGGATCAAAACCTTTCATACGAAGTGTTTGTTGCAGAAAAGACCACTTCACTTTGTCGTATGCTTTTTCAAAGTCAATCTTGAAAAGCACACCATCCATTTTCTTCCTATGTAACTCATGAATGGTCTCATGTAGGATAACCACTCCTTCAAGGATATTCCTACCCGGAATAAAAGCCGATTGAGTAGGGCGAATTACTTTTTGGGAAATGACTGCAATACGGTTCGTCCCAACTTTAGTGAAAATCTTAAAACTCACATTTAAGAGACAAATGGGTCTAAATTGTTCAATTCTACTCGCATCTTCTTTTTTGGGTAGCAAAGTAATAATCCCATAGTTTAATCTAAACAAAGGGAGATCACCCGTTTGAAGCTGGTCAAACATTGCCATCAAATCAAATTTGATAATATCCCAAAACTTTTGAAAAAACTCAGCCGGGAACCCATCTGGTCCGGGAGCTTTATTATGCTCCATCTGAGAAATAGCTTCGAACACCTCTTTCTCAGTGAAAGGAGATGTTAAAATGCCATTCTCGTCCTGAGAAATCTGAGGAAGATCATGGGTAACAGACTCATGTAGGGAAAAATTATTCGGTTCCGGCGCTCCGAACAATTTCTTGTAAAATTCAGTTATAAAATCTTTCAAATTGTTCTGACCCACTATAGTTCCCTCATCTTTCTCTAATTGAAAAACTCGTTTCTTTCTATGTTTTCCATTAGCAATCAAATGGAAATATTTAGTGTTGTTTCCACCTTCTTGAACATGTTTAACCTTAGCTCGTTGGGCCCATTTGGCCTCCTCGTCACGACGTAATCTAGCAATATAATCATCGACATCTTTTTTTGCTGTTCTTTCCTCTACAGATAGAGGATACGTTTCATCTTTAATATCCAATTCCTCTATCAATAGAAGAAGCTTTTGTTTTTGTTTCTTATATTCTCCACTTAAATTTTTTGCCCATCCTCTCAAAAATTGTCTCAAACGTCTAATTTTGTTCTGCCAAATCTCCACAGGTGAATTTCCATCAACATATGAAGACCATTCCCTGGCAATAAGGTCACGAAACCCCTCTTGCCGTAACCAGGACAGCTCGAAGGAAAAATTAGATTTATTACCAAGATGCGCTTGTGTACCCGAGTCAATAAGTAAAGGAGTATGGTCTGACCCCACTCGAGTCAAAGCATGCACCGTCACCAAGGGGTATTTTTGTTCCCACTCTACACTAGCTAGAAATCGATCCAACTTTTCAAAAGTAGGATTTTCACGCCTACTGACCCAGGTATATTGCCTACCCGAGAGGTCAATCTCTCTCAGACTTAAGCTTTCAATAATCGCATTAAAAATAAAAGGCCATCTGGCGTTAAAGTTATCATTATTTTTCTCCTCTTGCCTTCTAATTATATTGAAATCGCCCCCCACCAACATGGGCAACGTTTCGTTTTCACAAATACGCACCAATTCTGCCAAAAAATCCGGCTTAAACTCATCTTGAGCAGCCCCATAGGCCACAACAAAAGACCACATAAAACCATCTTGCTTATTTTTAAGTTGGAATTTAACACAAAAATCCCCCGTGACTACGTTTTGAACTACAATATCATTACTATTAAACCCTACAAGAATGCCACCAGAGCGACCACGAGGAGGAAGACAATACCACATAAACTCGAAACCTCCTGCTATATGCTTTAAAAAAGGCATTGAGAAATTGGATCTTCCCGTTTCTATAATAGCTACAAAACTGAGAGCATGCTCCTTAATAGACTCCTGAACCGCAAGATGCTTAGCCGAGTCCCCAAACCCATCACTATTCCATATCATTCCTTTCATCGCTTATTACTTTTTAAGTTTTCGATTCTAGCACTACGACGTTTAACAGCTAGGCCAGAGCCTACACCCTTTCCCCTTCTACGTGGCTTGACAACTAGTTCGGAGATTGGATCCATCTGGTCTATCGAGGGTTCATCTTCCTCATTTCTGAGATCCTCACAAAGATTAGAAGCTTTCTTGATAACTAAACTTTGCACGTCCCCTCCGTCCTCATTAGACAAAGATTTTTGCAAAAAGGTGATAGCTCTAGACTCTTCTACTTGTTTTAAACCAATAACAGAGCGCTCAATTTGATCAGGAGATGCCCCCAACGATACCCCAAGCCTAGAAGCTCTAACAACAATTTCATTATTTGGTAAAGATAAAAAGGAAAGCTTGCGGTTAACAGTTTTACCTGAAGCCAAAGCAACATCACGCCACTCCGCCAAGGTAGTCGCCCTCTCCATCTGAGTAGAGTCTGCATTGGCTTGAGATTTAATACGCGGGCTTGAACGAATGCCCAACATCTTCGGATCCTTGATGCCACCATACGCGACAATCTCATCAACTGAAGGTGTTACTTGCACTCCCGAGCTGGAACGTGGCGAAGAAAAAAACAGTCCTCTCCAACCTTTGTCCAGCCGAAGGAGCTGCTAAGGATGTATCCTTAGCCGCCATCCCAGCAGCTTCAGCCTGCAGTCTCGGAGATAAAGCAGCTGCAGTATCAACCATTGTCGTGCTACAGGTTTGAGCTGAAACCAAGGGTACTACGTCCCCAACAGGAGCAGCAGAAAGTGTATGGATAGAACCAGCCTTGGTCGGAGAACTATGCTTATCTCCATCAGTTAACACACTACTAGTGACCACCTGGTTAGCCTCCACACCATTTTTTTGAATATCAATGTTCAACGTATCACCATTAGCAGCTTCATTAAAAAGCTCCTGTAAAGAAGACCCAACATGACCATTACAACCTAATTCAATATTAGGAGGAATGCAACAAGAGGAACTATTACCAGGTGGATTCAAATCTCCACAAGCAATTACCTTTCGGACCGAAACATTTGAGCTATCACCTCTTGAACTAGAACCAGAATTAAGAGCAGCACGCTCTGCCCCCAAAAGACTTTTAACCGCCCAACTAGAATTGGTAGCAACACCACCTTGTTCAGCCGGATCAACAAATTCACCATTTAAGTATCTATGAGCCACTTGTATTGATTTCTTGACCAAAGCCGAGTACACTACCCCGGATTTTTTTTGGTTTGAACTAAAATTGTTTGCAGCAGGTGCAGTATCACCCGAAGCATTCACCGAACCAGAATTAGCCGGCTGAGTTTCAGGTATCGGGATGCCCGACACATCCATGTCTGCATTCAAGTCATCCTCCTCTTTGCCACCATCATGATCATCATCATTTTTATCATTCGCATTAGCCATATGCACATCTTCCTGGATGTTTTCCTGTTCTCTCTAAAAGGTTAAAACATAGAACCCATCTTTGATGAAAACAGGTAACTCTTTGGGGATTTTGGTGTGATCAACACACCAATAAAAATGCGCAAAACCCCATGTTCTCTTGTGTACCTCATGTCCACCTTGAAAGGTTTTCCAAACAAAGTTCCTAAGCTCCACATAGCAAGGAAATCCCCTTTATGGTGCCCTGGTATACCATGCATCCTAAGCCAAAACTTGGGCAACAAAAAGGATGGCTGGTCCTTAGTTAACCAGGAAACCGTTGTCAGCTCACAAGAAGTATCAGGGACCTTGAAAGCCCCAAAATTAATAAGTCTGTCCAGCTCAACCTAGGTAATAAACCATTTGTCACCTCACAAAAAGGGAGAGTTGGTCTTGGCTACGTTGAGGAAGAAAAGGAGAAGGAGAGCCTCATGAAGGATGCTAGAGCTCCTCAAATCAAGAAGGCTAATGTTACTAGTGCTCCTCAAGCTAAGAGGATCCCTCAAGCTAAGAAGAAGGTTAACATTGCTAGTGGTGGTGCCACAAGGGGCAAAACCATTAGTGATGACTTTGCGGGAAAGACTAACCCTCATTACATTATCTTTGTTGATTATTATGGGGATGTCTATGCTAAGTTTGTTGGTCCTAGAAATGTACCCATTGCTCGTTCTATTTGGGTTCCTAAAACCCTTGTTGCTAACAAAAGAGGACCCATTGAAAAATGGGGACCTAAATCCAAGCAATGATTTCTTGTAGGACTATGCTTCCGGTGGGTCAAAATGGGTGCTTGATAGTGGATGCACAAAACATATGACCGGAAGCAAGGAGTTGATGACGGAATTGAGATCAAATCTAAATCATGCAACCGTCACTTATGGAGATCGATCAAAATCCGAGGTATTGAGCTTTGGCAAGGTGGTAGTCGCTAAGGATATCACCTTAGCGAATGTCATGCTTGTCAAAGACCTTGGTTTCAATTTACTTTCCGTTCATGCACTTAATAAGATGGGTTATGCCGTCTTCTTTGATATTGATGTTGTGGTAATCTTGTGGAGCAAGACTCTAAAGGTCGCTTTCGTTGGGTACGTCGAGGATGATTTGTTTGTGGTTGACTTCTCGAGGGAAACCACTTCAAATTCGATGTGCCTATTCGGAAAGGCCGACAAGGGTTGGTTGTGGCATCGCCGCCTAGCCCATGTCAATATGAGAACTTTGCAAAGTCTTCACAAGGGAGGCCACATTCTCAGACTAAAAGAAGATGTCTCTTTTGCCAAAGATCGTGTTTGTAGGGATTGTGTTGAAGGAAAGATGCATGATTCTCCCCATCCGTCCAAGACTATTATTTCTTCCAAGAGAATCTTGGAGCTCCTCCATGTGGATCTTTTTGGTGCCGTTCCCGAAGCTAGTCTTGGTGGGAAGAAGTATTGCTTGGTGATAGTTGATGACTATTCAAGATTCACTTGGGTTTATTTCTTCAAGTCGAAGAGTGAAACCCAACAAACCTTCATCGACTTCTCCGTTGAAATGCAACGTCAACACAATGTCCCCATATTGGCAATTAGAAGTGATAATGGCTCCGAGTTCAAGAATTACACCCTCAATGAGTTTCTTAGTGAAGAGGGCATTCGTCATCAATATTCCGCAACTTACACCCCTCAACAAAATGGTGTAGCCGAGAGGAAGAACCAGACTCTTATGGATATAGCAAGGTCCATGTTAGCGGAGTTTAAGACTCCGTTGACCTTTTGGGCGGAGGCTATTTCCACGGCTTGTCACTCCTCCAACCGGCTCTACTTCCGCAAAGGGTTGAACAAGACTCCTTATGAGATCCTCACCGGCAACAAACCTAACATCTCCTACTTCCGTGTCTTCGGTTGTAAGTGTTTCTATTTGATCAAAGGTTGTCGCTTAACTAAATTCGAATCTAAATCTCTAGAGGGTATATTTGTTGGTTATGGTGCCGAATCCCACACTTATAGAATCTATGATAAAGCCACACGGCGTATCATAGAATCTTGTAGTGTGGTGTTCGAGGAAAATAACGGCTCCCAAGTGGCGCAATTTCATGTTTCCGATGTAGATGATGTAATTCCTCAAAAAGCCATAAGAAGAATGGGTGTGGGATTCTTCCGCCCCATTGAGGAACCCCTTGTGGTGGATCGAGAAGGACAATTGAAAGTGCATGGTTGATCCCATGCATGGTTTTGGTAATTAATGACAATCTCTATGGACTAATGTTTGTATTGAGCTACATTTGTAGGTGTGTCCATTTGAGTTGCTTGATCTCCATTTGTTGGAATCAAGGTTAAGGGAAGAAAAGGTGTGTGTTGGTCAAGGCTTTGTGCGAGTTGATCATCACTCAAGTCCAAGTGAAGATGTGCCGAAGAGAGCGTCTCCCATCTTGGTGTATGGGGGAGCATCAAGTGAATCTTCACCAAGCAAGGCGCAATCAAGAAGATGGTGCGTCTTGAGGAGATGAAGATCGTCTTCATCGACCTCAAGTGGATTTATGCGCAAGGCAAAGGTATGTTCTTGATAGGGTTTCTATTTTACCGGTCTCATGATGTTTAGTGATAGACCGGATTATAGGATAGATAGCCGTACTATCAAGAGGGGCTCTCGACCGAGTATCATGATCGTATCGTTCGTGGAGAGCTCAATCCTTTGCATCCATGCAATCATCTTTATTGGTTCTTATTTGGCTTTTATCCATGTGAGAATTTAGAGCTTGTGTTCATCTCCATACCAAGCTCTAGTTTATCAAAAACGGATCTCATGAATATCTTCTTGCGTTTTTGATATCGGAGGTTTTACCGGTTTGTCTATCCTACGAGAGGTCAAACTATCTCCTTATGTTTTCCTCCTCACATGATAGACTATGATGTGTATATGCATGATCTTGTAGGGCTTGTGATTATCTTCAAAACAAGCCCAAGATCATAGAAAACGGAGTCTTGATGAAAAGCTTGTGCATTTTCGGTTTTGGAGATTTTTTGCCGGTTCATCCGTTTGGAAGGTTTCACCTTTCTAACCCTTTGCACAATCTCCCTTGCTTGTTTCAATATTTTGACTTTTTGTAGTGTAAGCTCTTGTCGTCCTCTTTCCAACAAAATTGGATTCACTCGATTCGGAGTTGCCACGCAAAAGTTATTCAGTTTCAGGCTTCTGCAGTTTTCTCTGTCTGGCGGTAGTACCGCTGTGGCAGCGGTAGTACCGCTCCTCCTGGAGTGGGACTACTAATGCTCAACGGCTACTACCCCTGGCGGTAGTACCACGGAAGTACCGCTGTCTTCAGGCAGTCGGTACTACCGCTTGTGGTACCGCCAAGAGGTACCCGATAGACACTTTTTGCGTACTGCCTATCCCTCCGGTACCCTGGGCGGTAGCAGCCACTCCTACCACTGTGACCCTTAGAATTGATTCGAAGGGTCTCAGGCGGTATAGTCCGGCCGCCCACCGGTGTGTACTGCTCGCCTGGAGTGGCAGCGGTACCTCTCTGAGGGTACCCGTAGCAGCTGGGTGTTGTTGGTACCCGCAGGGTACCGCCCGGATATCAGCGGCGGTAGTACCGACCTAACGTACCTCAGAAAACCGTAGTAGTACCGCTATGTGCGTTTTCTGCACCATAACGGCTAGTTTTGGGGGAGGCCTATAAATAGCCCACTTCTTCCCCCAAAGGGGCGTGGTTGCACGTTTTTCTGCTCACTTTTTCTCTCTCCTCCATTGTTGCTAATCTTGTGAGCTTGATTCCTCTCCATCCCTCCAATGATTCTTGCCCAAACNTAGTATCTTCTCTAATCAACCTTACGACATTGTGTAATTAGAAGAAGTTAATTTCGAGTCAAATTTCTTAGAAACTGCCTACGCTCGGAATGCATCCGGAATCACCCGGAAAATTCTGACTGGTTCGGAATAATCCGGACGGATCCGGAATTTTCCGAATCTTCCGGAATTTTCCGGTTCATTCCGGAACTATTCCGACTGGAGACAGATTTTCAGAAACTTGCACTTCTTCGAATTGCCTTTGTTTCTTTATTCACCTGGCATATGCACTTATCCTACTCTACGCATCTATATCATCTATTTACAGGTGACAGTGATGACCGGCAGCACACTCGCAATATCACAAGAAAAGTTCCTCGTGGTCATACAACTGACCGTCCATCCAGGGAAGTAAGGGCTGGTGAAGGGTCTCGGGGCACCCCTCGTACTCACTCCCGTGGTCGCACACAGACTGGGGGTCGGGGTCGGGGTACTCCCACTGTTGAGGATGAAGTGGAAGAAGAAGAGGTTCCCTATGACAACATGAAGACTATGAGTCGTAAGGAATGGAAGCTGATTCGTAAAGAAAACCCTTATCGCTTCCGTGAGCGCACATGTGATGCGGATGATCGTTTTTTGGACTAAAACACAGATGAAGGTGTAATACCCCAGCATTTAGCAACCAACGAAGGGTAGAAGTATGATTTTGTGCATCTGCATGCATGCATCTGAAAATCCGAATAAATTTTTTCGCAAAATAAAACCCTGGAGGGATTGGAGATCATTCAACTTCATGAGTAGAGTTTAACTCATCTGAGGTGAATGTGATATGTTTTGACATGACCTCCAGGCATTTTAAACGGTTGCGGGAAATCAAATCCAAATTGGAAAACCTTGTCTTTTCTCTGCCTCAACCATAAAAGCTAATATAACTGCTTAAGTAATCCTATTTTACATCAAATTTGATCTTCTTATCTGATCTTAGCTTCTTATCTTCAAATCTTTCCAAATTCATTCCTGCAAGACAATTTGAATAATAAAGAAACTTGGGGTGAAATTTAAAGGCTTGGTGTTATATGAAAGGAGTTTGTTAACAAGCCTTGCAACCTTGTTAACATAATTCTTTGTATGCATTAAAGCAATTGAATTTCAAATAAGTTTATGCTTGCCAGAAGGAGAGTGTCCTTTGAATAAAATGTTTGCTTTCACCACAAGGGTGATGCATTATAATCTTGGAAGTTAAGTAATGGATATTAGGAACTTGCCCTAGTATCCAATTATTGACTAGAAAGAATCAATATTAATATAAGAGCAACAAGGGTCCTTGGATCAGCTGGATCATCTGGAGTCAAGCAGTCAACAAGAATGAGGAGCAGCAGTTGGCCATACAAGAGAAGGGACAAGAGCAACAGGGATGTATCTGCCAAGAAGGAAATCTATCTTCTCCTCCAATCCAATCAAGTGTTTAATTAAATTAAGGTAACCACATAATAATTTTGCCCTAAATGAATTTTATCTCAAATAAGAATGTTAGCCTTGTGTTAAAGACCACAAGTCTTCAATAAATGAATTGACTATGATAATGTTAATTATTCTTCTTTAAAAACCTTTCCCAATTCTTGTGTATAAGTAATAAATTCGTGAGAAACAAAAGTAACAACTCTATAATTCCCTCTCTATATAATTACTTCATAGCAAAGTTTTAGTTATTATTTTGTTAAAAGTCCACAAGAGAGTTTATAATTGCAACTCAAATGACTAAAACTTCTCTCTATTTTAAAATGTGACAAATAAGTTTCAAAAATTCAAAATAAAAATACGTGGAGCTTCTCTATAATATTAGGAGCATCCATGAATTTTTCTATGATTTTTGGACCTATTTAAAAGCCCTAAATAAATGTATTAAGTTGCTGTTTTAATGAATTGACTAATTAAGGAAAAGACCAGGGGGTTTTCTGCAAATTCCTTTTCTTTTCTTTTCTTCTTCTTCCTTCGCGGCCAGAAGGACGAAGCCGACGCCGCCGCGCCACCTCCTGCCTGCTTGCTAGCTTCCTTGCGGGGATAAGACCCCGGGGAGACGTCCCCATCTCGCTCACTCTCCCCTCTCCCGCGTCGCTCTCTCTCTCTCCCAGGAAACCGACCGAAACCCTAACCCTAGCCCGTACTGCCGCCGTCGTGCCCCTCAAATCGCCGGCGAACGGTGGAGCTCCGCGGCCGGAGACCTTGTCTATCGTCTTTGCCTCATCGTCCTCGATCTCTAGGTGGAAGCTGCGCTTGCTGGGATGGTCCATAGACGGAGAATGCCGGCGACGCCCCGAACGCCGCCGCTGGACATCGAGCTCGATTTCGTCGCCACCGTTGCCTCCCCGACGCCTAAACCTTGTCCGTCAGCCTCTGGGTGAGCTCCTCTTCCTTTTGCCCCACTCCGTTGCGTTGATTGCATCCTAGCCCTTCGGATTCGAGATCGGCCGTCGTGCGCCGCCGCGGCATGTCGTCGCCGTGGTAGCTCCGGCGACCATAAAGGGGCGGCGCCGCCACCCTTAGGTGCGTCGCGACCGTGCGCGTCGAGCGCGCACGTCCGCGTGGCCAGGGTCGGCCGGAGTCGGCCGGCGCGTGGTCGGCTTGGCCGCTGGCCGTGGTGGCTGACGTCAGCCGACGTCAGCACACCCTTATCTTTTTACAAATTAAATAAAACCCTGACAGTGGGACCCATCGTCAGAGATTTAATCTTTTCCAGAATTCTAGAAAATGTTATAAAATTATAAAATCAATAACTTTTAATCTGTTTATCAGAAAAATATAAATAAAATATCAAAATGACCAGAAAAATTAAATCTATTCAATTATGCTAAATTCATACTTGTTTAATAAACTAAAAATAAAAGTTGTTTAGAATTACCAAAATGCCACTTTAACATCACCTAAAATTTTGTTATGCAAATAAATTTCTAAAATTAAATAAAAATATGTTCTCAACTCCAAATTTTATAAGGTTTTCAAATTTGATTTTTATTTAATTTATTAAAAAGTATTTATTGAATGAAAAATACTAAGATCCATATTTGGATATTATTTCAATTATTTTAAAATAAATTATTGAAAAGAATTTTCTTATGTAATTAATTCAAAGGTAGTAAGTGAAATTGACTTGTACTAGCTTCTAAAGCAACTAATTTTCTAAAAAGAAAATAAATTTGAAATAAAAGTTCAATACATAACATTTGACTTCAATTACCTTTCTGTAAATGATTGCCCTGTTACTCATCCTAGGTAAAACACACAAAAAGAGTTCATTCGAAAATCAATCACTTTAGTGTTACTTCTTTTTGAAAGTAGTTAAATAAAATAAAATTGTGAAATAAATGCAATCCTTATCTGAGCACCTGTAAGTTGTTTATTAATCATGTAAAACATTACTTCGTTAATCATAACAAACACTTAAGTCTGAATGTGATAACAACTCAAAGTATTTCACCGTTAACAAAATAATCAATAACACTAAGCGCTTACTTGTAAGTTTGGGTATTTTGGGTTATATACGATGCATCTCATGTTTATGCATAATAGCTTATTGCAAGTGTTTCCAGTAGTCCTTACCCGGACTACTTTGCTGTTTTCAGATCTCCGGGTTCTGACGCAACCCTAGAACCCCGAAGGGCATGAACTGCCACCTCTATCAGGCAAGTTCATCACTTGCTCATATCTCTTGAAATATTTGTTAGAAAACTATTTGCAAAACCTTATTATACTATCACCTTTATACAAAAGAAAGCATAAAACCTATTTCTTTGATAACTTGACTATTTGGCTATCTACCTGAGTGGTGGTAACCTATTATGGTTGGCAAATGGGACCATGGTAAGAAGAATAGGTCCGGAGGTTCCATTTGCACGGGAAAGTATTACCTAGGACTTAATCACAAATGCCGTCATAATGATTGCGCCGTAAAGACGCGTTAACCATAAGACCTGGAATGGGACGGGAAATGCCATCTGTACTTCTCCCGGATGCATGTCAACGGGCTGCCAGTGCCGTAGGCTGTAGGTCTTGCGGGACTACATGCACATGGGTGGGATCCCTTAAGTCCCACGGCGACTGGGGTCTAGGATGGTCTGCAAGGAGAGCCTAGGTGTCTACCGTGAGGGGTAGAGCATCAGGGGTAAACTCGCTATGCATGAATTGGGTGGGCATGCATTGTGCGGAGAGGCACAGTGAATGACTTGGATCAAAAACTGGGCCCCACACCAAAGAGAGTGTGGACGGGAAAGATCACCCGGTTGTGCAACAAAGTCTTGATCTCTTATGGGTAAAGTAACGCACCTCTGCAGAGTGTAAAGAATTGTAACATGTTACTCCCTGTTCCGGGAAGGAGCTGCGAACGCTGCAGGAAAGGAACTCCATGAAAGTTCTAGCCCTGTGAAGGATGACGGGCATAGTCTTCAGAAATAAAAGCAACCTCTTGAAGAAATGTTTTGCAAAACCCTTGCATTAGCTTGTGACTCTTTTGAGTCTTAAGCAGTAGATAGTGCATCAAACTTCCCACCGTACATAATGGACTTGCTGGGTAACGCTGGTTACTCACCCTTGCCCTTTTGACCCCTGCTTAGAATCTTGGTGCCATCAAGGGAATTGGCGGTGGTTCACCACGACGTTGAGATCTTCATCAAGGAGTCAACCACTACTTCACCAACCGAAGCACGATGACAACTAAGGCCACGAAGGAGCAATGTCAACGATGTTGAGGAGATTACTCTGCCAACGGAGGCGACCATGTCTGTGGAAGTATAAGTATAATAGGAAATAGAGATACTCCAGATAGGGTAGGTTAAGGTGGTGACAACAGCAGTAGTGGATTAGGAGTTAGAGCTAGAGTTAATCTCTAGCTTAGTACTACAAATTGGCTCTTTTCTGGATTTCATTTGCACGAGGCTATCCTCTATGTATCAAGGAGGTTCTCGAGATTTTGTATTGAATGTTGTTGTAATCCTATAGTGTTACCTTGGACCTGCTATGTTTCTGTTGTGCCACTCTGAGGGATGTAATATTCACGGATAGGTCCTTCTGTGAGTATTATGTCAACGACTTGCACACTACACCATGCAGTGGTGTGCTGGGTCACCGCAGAAGGCTTGGGATCAGTTTTACATGACTCTTGAGGAAAAGGTAGTGAAGCAGAAGGTGATGGAAAAGGAATACTATCTTGAGAGGAAGGACAATGTATTTCATCATATTCATGAGACACTTGAGAAGCTTGGAATTGTTAAGCTTGTTCTTCTATATCAACCCTTTTGCCTGGAGCTAATCTCACAATTCTATTGTACCGTGCGCTTCAAGGGTGACCGGGTAAGAACCATGACATGGATGTCTGGTAATCAGAAGCTCAGGAGTAACTTGGCTGAATTTGGCACTGCTTTGGGGTACACATGGATCAACACTCATGGTAATCACGGGTACCGTATTCATGATTTCAATGAGTATGCAAAGGAAAGTATTGCTCATTGCTATCCTGCATCTATTGCAAAACCCAGATTTCCTTTCATTAGTGAGATGTACCCTCACTACAACCTTCTGGCTAAGATTTTTCGTGCTAGCATCATGAGCAAGGCCGGTGATGTTTCAGCTGTCAGGGGCTACATGATCAACCTCATGCATCTTTGCAAGCCAAGTCGAGTGAGACAGATTGATGTCATGGACTTCATCTACTGGGAGATCTTTGCAGGGGTCATGGACAAGAGGTCTCCAGCTTTTGCTCCATACATTCAGATTTTCATTAACCATGTCTATGATGGTGATGCCATGGCGGGTCACGAGGTCTACAATCCTGAGTACTTCACTCCCTCCCTTATTAAGGGTCCCCAGCTTCCAGAGTTTTCAAAGGGTAAAGGTCCTGCTACTGATGGTCCGAAGAACAGCATCTCTCAGTTCTTCAAGAGCATGTTTGAGACTTGTCGTGATGCCTGTGCATACAGCCATGAGGCTCGTGAGTTGGCCAAAGAGACTCGTCGTATTCAGAACGCTGATCGAAGGGCGACCGGTCTCCTCTCTACACCTGATGGTCCTGAGTTGGCTCCTACTGAGTATGTTGAGCGACCTATGCCTGAGATTTCCGATGCGGACTTCTACTATCACCCACAGGGGGATATGCCTGAGGAGGAGGAGCAGCCCGACTTTGACCTTGACATCGCAGATGATGAGGAGTCCCTCCCCCCCCCCCCCCCCTCGGAGTAGATTTTCATGGGATTTCGTTAGCTATGCTCTTTTCCCTTTTTGGAGCCTTGATGCCAAAGGGGGAGAAGTAGTTCTATCTAGGATTCCGGGGTACTAGGGATTTGCATGGGTTTCGGGCACAAGCTTCTTGGTGTTTCATTTGATCTTATAAGCTTGTGGTCGTCTTATTGTTATTTCATTATCATGTACTATCTATTATACTCTCTATTGTACTCATATCTATGTGTGGATCTATGACCTTATCTATTGTACTCATATCTATGTGTGGACTTATGATCTTAGCATATTACTCTCAATGTCACTGTCAAATGTCATGCCTATCAGTTAAATTTATTCTTGTATCATTGAAGTTGTTTTAGTGGGCACATATTGAAGATATCTAAAATAGAGGGGGAGTTTGTATCGCTGTGGCTGTGTCAACTTGTTGCTCACATCGAGGGGGAGCCCGTCTCTATTTTACATATTATATGCAAATCCTTATGTTGTCATCAAACACCAAAAAGGGGGAGGGGGAGATTGAAAGGACATCTCTTGCCTAAGTAAGTTTTGTGTGTTTGATAACAACATGAGTGACATCTCATTGTGTGCTAAGTGTGATAGGTACATTTAACAAGGCAAGACGGAAGAGAATCATCCAAAAAGGGATAAGACAAGCGAAGATGGAGCAAGTAAATCCTTTGATTTGTTGGTCCGGAATTCATCCGGATTGGTCTGGAAAATTCCGGATGGTCCGGAATATTCCGGATTCAGTCCGAACAAATTCCGAGGTGACCTCAAAATGGTTCTATTAGGGTTTTGGATTTCATCCGGAAACGTCCGGAAAATTTCGGACGACCCGGAATGGATCCGGATTATTCCGGATGGTCCGGACTGGATCCGGAATTTTCCGGGTCATTCCGGACGACCAGTTTCGGGCTGAAACGGCTAGTTTTTGGAGGAGCTATATAAGGGCATCTCTTCTTCCTCAAGAGGTACCACGACCAAAAGAAGAACACCTCCATTGTTTGAAAGCTTCAAATCAATAGATCTCCCTATCTAGCCACTCAATCACTTAGCCCTTTGGGGATTTGAGAGAGGAGACCTAGTTCTACACTTCAACCAAACCGATTTGATTTCCCCCTTGATTTGTGAGAGGGGGCTTGCTACTCTTGGTGTTCATTGGAACCCTAAGAGGTTGTGGTCCTTTGGAGCTTTGGGAGCTACGAAGACTTTGCCAGGAGCCACCAATTGAGTTGCGGTGCGTGCCCCGGCCTTGGGCATCGAGTCTTGGCGGCTCGGTGCATTTGGTGAAGACCCTCCAACTTGTGGAGTGTGCTTCATCCTTGTAAAGGTTCTAGTTGTCAACCTCAACGGCAACATAGTGACAAGTGCCTCGCCACATCGGTGGCAAGTCACAACGGAGATACGGTGTGCCATATCAAGGCTACTCGGTGTTTCACTTTGGTGAACACCGCGCCGCTCCAACGGAGATTAGCTTCCATTGGGAAGTGAACTTCGGGATAAATCTTCGTGTCATCTTGTTGCTTATCTTTGCACTTACCTTTACTTGTTAGCACTAGCTTACTATATCTATATCTTGTGGTAGTGATCTTTGCTCATCATATAAGGTTGTTCACCTAGTTGCTTATTCTAGAGAACTTATATTTGAGCAATATTCTTTTAAAACGAAAAAGAAGTAAAATTTGTAGTTAACCTATTCACCCCCCCCCCCTCTAGTTAACCTCATCGATCCTTTCACAAGTTATGATCCAAATGATGTAAACAACGACTTTTGATGGTATGAACCATTTGTATGCCACTTTTGAACTTGTAATATTTTTGATGCAATATTTTCTATGAATCATTTGTATGCCACTTCTTAAGCTTGATTTGTTTTTTGTTGTACTGATATGAGTTTTTGCATGGTTCTTTTAGTTTGGTAATATTGCAATTTTTTATGAGTTTTATTTAAGCCTATTCATTACTATTGTGTTTTTACTTGTACTAATCAACACATTCTTTTGTGATGACAGGTGATTGAGACATGGCGGGGGGGAAGGAGAAGCCGAGCGCCAAGGAAAAGCGGCTTGCGGCGAGGAAGAGTGTCGCCAAGGAGAAGCGGCTCGCGGCGAAGAAGCCGGTCGCCAAGGTTGGCACTGTTGCCAATCTATACGCGGAGTCCGCTGATGGGTCTTCCACGCTCATTGGAAGAAAGCGTGACCGGGGCTGCGAAGGAGACCACCACTCGGCATGGCAGACCTTCGGGATCCACCCAGGCGCCCCGGGGTAATAAGCACCCTCGGGCTCGCTTGAGTAGTCCCGTGCCCTCGGCTTCGTCTTCTGAGTCAGAGGAGGAGGAGGAGCGGCCCGTGGAGCCCGAGGTGGAGGAGGAGGAGGAGCACCACCAGGAGAGTGATGATGACTACCACGACCGGCGCTCGGGGGAGTCAGAGTCAGAGGAGGAGGAGCACCAGGAGAGTGAGGAGGAGGATGAGGATGCCGTGGCGGATGAGGATCTGTTGACAGCTCATCCACTACCGTTGGTCGGCATTCCGCATGAGCATAAGCCCTACTTGCGAGGTCCTTCCTCGATGCCAGAGCGTGGGTCAAATGGCGTTCTTGACGTCACAGGGGATATGTAAGTGATGGTTGAAAATGTTGTTACCTTCCTGTTTAGTTATCTTTTCATCACAAACATTCTGACTTTTGTTTCGGTATGTGCAGGTCATTCGCGTGGGTGGGCCCAAAGACGAAACGCTTACCTGCAGGCGTCCTTGGCCGTCTTATCAAGAAGCTTTACCCTGGCTTGATCGACCTCAAGAAGGATGGAGTCCCCACTGGTCAAAGGGTGCCTGCTTGGTCTTGGTCCCACTGGACGATGGTGCCGGACCCCACCTTCGGCCACCTCGGCATGCGGCTGGTTAATGAGTTCTGGGTAAGTAATTATGAGAACTTTACTACTTAATACCAAGAGTTTGGACTTCATCGTGCTAATTCCTTTGTCCTATACTCAATGATTGTAGGATTACTTCACACTTGTCGAAGGTGAAGGTAAAGCGGAGGCGGCACAGAAGGTGCTGATTAAAATGGCGAAGAAGCTCATCCCCGACCAGATGTACGAGGCGCGTGTTGGCTGCGTTGTCCAGTTCTATGCCGAGCAGATGCATAGGTCGATCACCAAAGAGATGGCCAGGCCCATACACCTGTCGAAAGCCCAGTACATGAAGGTAGCCACATATATTTTTCTATTATTCTCCACATAATCGATGACTAATTCTATATTGTTTTAAATAGGTGATTCCTGAGTGGCTAGCCGCCCAGAAGCCTTGCTACAAGAAAATTGTCGACAAGTGGGTCTCGGATGCATTCAAAAATCAGCACAAGGTGGCATCGGACCGGCGGAAATTGGTAGGCGAGCACGGAGTCCACCATCAAGGTCCCCTCACACTCGACGGTGTTATTGCAAACAAGGTAATAAATTATATTTGTTCTTTCCATACAAGTTTTTATTTGTGTGCTATTCTTTTTATTTTTTCTATTGACCTCAATTGTGTTTTTCTTTTTTATGTGAATTAATTGTAGGAGGCAAAGGAGGGCCGGAAATTGACCAAGATGCAAGCATTCGTTGAGACCCGGAGGCCAAAGGATCCGGACCCGACTAAACCCTTGGAAGACCAGTGGATCACCACCACCGCGGGGCAACAGAAGGAGAGCTACTGCTCCAAGTTCAAAGAGATATGCGGTGAGACGTACGATCCTTTGGCCGCTCCTTTCGACCCCAAGGTTGCTATGTTTGCGGGACAGGGTCGGCTGAATGGCCGGCCTTATAATGGCGGTGGTTCCTTCGAGTCATCGCGGGTAGGTTCACTTCCCGAGATGCGTGCTCGCTGTACAAGCTCAGCCCCCGAGATCAAGCGCCGCCCAAGGGTCGGACTTGGAGCCTTGGCTGCAATGGAGGTATGTCTGTTGTTTTTGAACCTACTTTTCCATTATTCTACATGTTTGCATTGCGATGAGCGCTTCTTACATGATTGCAATCTCGTAGGCCAAACTTGAGAAGGCTAGGCACAGCGCGAAGGAGGCTACGGAGAGGGCGCAGGCATCGGAACAGAGGGCGCAGGCAACCGAAGAAAAGGTGGTGCAAATGCATACATATCTGGCATCGCTTGCGGCGGTAAGTGCTTCAAATATTTCTTTCAACTAACCCATGTGCTTGAACTTTGCTAAGTTTAACTCGTCTTCGGTATGTAGAGGTTTCCCTCAGATCCGTCGCTTACTCCTCTTCCTCCACTTCCTCCACTAGCCCCCCTCCAGTTGGTAAGTTGTCTTGAAACTAGCTCAGTAACAATTTATTTTGTTTTGCTTACTCGTCTAATGCGAATCTTTGTAGGAAAATCGATCGGCTGGATCCCACACTCCGGTGGATGGTGAAGGAGGAGGGAATGGTGGAGATGGGGCAGCAAGCCCTTCGTCGGCGCCATCGACCTCCAACAGGCCCGAGTGACGACTCTAGGTAAGCTCAAGGTCCCAAATACACTTCATTACCCACACTCCACATCCCACACCCAAAACTCTAATTTCTATATGTCAATACTTGCATACACATGTTTTGAAACTAATGCTTATAGTTTTCAAACTTGTAGGATTGCATCGACGAGGCCTTCGGTGACTTGAGGACTTGTGCTAGCTCGGATTGTGCCATTTTATGCTAGCTGTGAACTTGTGAACTTGAACTTGTGGTGTATATACTTTGTGAAACATTTGAACTAGTGTTTTGTGTGTATATATACTTGTGAACTTGTTGTGAGTGACATTGTGATGAATTTGAGTGATATTGTGATGATTCTGAGTGATATTGTGATGAAATTGGTATATTTGTGAATATTTTGTTTAAATGCAGGGTTTTCACAAAAAAACAGGGAAAATCTGGAATTTTTTGGTCATTTCGCCGAGTAAAACACTCGGCGAAGATCCCTTTGCCGAGAGGGGCACTCGGCGAAGAGGTGTTCCATCTCGGCGAAGAGGTGTTCCCAGGACCAAATGGTCACCTGGGATTTTGCTTCGCCGAGACCATAATCTTCACCGAGATGTCGTCTCGGCGAAGAAGCTTCCCAGGTGACCATTTGGTGCGTGTTTGCCGAGCCTCATTCCAGCGCAAAAGCACTCGGCGAAAGAGCCATCTCGGCGAAATGCCACCTCGGCGAACCTGTCCACTCGGCGACCTGGATGCCCGGCGAAACGTGGGGTTCGGTGTCGGCGACACGGCACTCGGCAAAGAACCACCTCGGCGAAAAGCGAGTCGGCCTCGGCGAAGATGGCACTCGGCGAACTCTAGCACACGGCGAATATAGCTCCCTCTCGGCGAAGAGGGCACTCGGCGAAGAAGTCCTCTCGGCGAAACTCTGTACGGCACTCGGCGAATAACCATCTCGGCGAAGTTTGAAACTTTGCCGAGGCGTGCCTCGTGTCCACATGGCTTTTTTTGCCGAGATGGCCAGAGACCAACTCGGCGAATGTCTGACACACGCCTGCCACATATCTGACAAGGGCGGTCCGGATCGCCTTTTCTTCGTCGGGTGATCAGCAGAAACAGCTCGGCGAACGTTTGCCGAGATGCCCCGATGAAAAGCACTCGGCGAAGGTCTCTTCGCCGAGGCGAATTTCGCCGAGAGGCTATCGCCGAGTGCCAAACTCGGCGAAGCCTTCGCCGAGCTGGTTTTCGGCCTGTGCCGAGTGTTTTCACCACTCGGCGAACTAGTGGTTTCCCGTAGTGTTACACGGAACCACGTCAATTGCACCCCGTGCGCAACCGTTTGCAATTGAGGTGACCCATGTGATATTGTGTGGTCAGTTGCACACTGTGCGTAACTGTGTGCAACTAAGGAGGCAGTTGAAACCCATGTGCAACTATGTGTAATTGTGCGGGCAAGTTACACCCGGGGCGCAACCGTGTGTAATTGTGGGTCAGTTTTGCGCAACAGTGTGCAATTGAGGGTCAGTTACACCCCATACGCAACTATGTGTAATTAAGGCTCAGTTACACACGATCCGCAACTATGCGCAATTGAGGATCAGTTACACCCCATACGCAACTATGTGTAATTATGGGGTGTAATTGATCCTCAATTGCGGAGGTGGTGAGAGTGCCGGCTACCGGGGTGTTGGGAGGAGTTGCTTCTCCTCACCTGGAGTTGGGAGTCGCACCGGGTGGGCGAGCAGGTGGCTCTCCGTCCGGTGGGATGGCTGCGCCAGGCGCGTCGCCGGTGGTCGCCACGGCGCTGGCTGCCTGCACGTCTTCGCCGGCCGCGTTGGCAGCTAGGCCGGTGATGTCACCACCGGCTGCGTCTCCCGGGTCCGGGCGTGGTGCGTCTGGGCAGGTGGCTCTGGCTGCACCACCAAAGCTGGTGGGCACTCATACTTCGTCGATCTCCTCTACATCGGCTTCGGAGGCTTCGCCGCGGCCGGTGGCTGGGGTGCATGGGGGCTCTTCTTCGGTCTCGCCCCCTTGTGCGGTGCCTACGGTTATGCTGGTGTCGAAGGCTGCACCGACGCTTCGGCGTAGTGTTCGGCATGCCGTGGCGGTGGACGGGTCGGTGGCGACGGATGAGGATGCCTTGACTAAGGCTATGAGGCGAAAGGCGCTTCAGTTTACTCCAGGTATGACATCCAAGTCCGAGTCCTTTATTTCATTATCTACTCCTCAGTTATCTTCTAAGTTATTTAATGTTGGAGTTAGTTTGGGTAGAAATGAAAAGGAAGTTTTAGTGTCGGCGAATGCTCTAAGACATATGGAGGTTGACTGTGTGAAGGCGTCTCCTTGTGTTTTGAGTACACCGACTACTCACCCTCTAGATGATGATGAGGCGACTGACAATGTCGATGGTCAGCTTCTATCTCATATAGTGGGAGAGGTTTCGGAGGTGAGTTTAGATGAGACTACGCTAGGGTCTGTTTATGACCTGCAAGCCTCTAGTCGGAAGTCTAAAAAAACCTCAGAAATGAAGAGTTCTAGGTCACGTAAGGTGACAAAGTCAAACAAATCTCCAAAAGTTTCCCGATGAATGGCATGTTTATGAATAGCAGAGGTCTTGGTGACTTGGCTAAACATCTTCATATTGCTCAATGTATTCGGGATCATAATTTGGACTTTGTGGCTATTTCGAAATCGGGGAGACGAGATTTTCCAGCGAGTGTTCTTAACCGCATTTCTGGTGGTTTAGACTTTCAATGGTATGCTCGTCCTCCTCGAGGAAGATCTGGAGGTATACTACTTGGCATTAAATCCGACTCTATGGAGGTTTTGGTTATTGAGGATGAGGACTTTTACATAAAGTTCCATGTCCGAAATAAGGCTGACAATTTCATATGGAGTTTGGTAGCTGTGTATGGACCTGCCCAGGAAGCGCACAAGACTGCTTTTCTTCGTGAGTTGGTAAATCTTACTAGAGACAACCCACATCCTATTCTTATAGGAGGGGACTTTAATATTTTGAGATACCGACACGAGAAAAGCAGAGGTCGTTTTGATAATCATTGGCCCTTTCTGTTCAATGCTGTCATTGACAGTTTGGATTTGAGAGAGGTTCAGATGACTGGCAGACAATTCACATGGGCGAATAGTCTACCAGAGCCTACATACGAAAAGCTGGACCGAGTTCTAATGGGTACTGACTGGGAAACCAGGTACCCGTTGGTGTCGGTCCGAGCGCTTGAACGTATTGAGGCTTTATCAGATCATGCTCCAATTCTTTTGACCACAGGTCTGCCGAGACCACCGGATAAGCACCAGTTCAAATTTGAATTTGGTTGGCTTCATCGGGAGGGTTTCGGTGAATTGGTTAAAAAGATTTGGTCCAAACCAGTCCGTGGTGCTACCCCAATTCAAAGATGGATTAATAAGATTCGCAATTTGTGGACTTTCCTTCGTGGTTGGGCACGCCATACGACTGGTATCCTTAAAAAGGAGAAGGCTCGACTGTCAAGTATAATTGATGACCTTGAAGCAATAGCGGAAACACGGCCGTTGTCTGCGCAGCAGATTGAGCTTAAGAGCCAATCAAATGCAAAGATCGCTAAACTATTGCGTGAAGAGGAACTCAAATGGTACCAACGTTCAAAAGCCCAGTTCATTCTTGAAGGTGATTCGAATACTAGATACTTTCATAATGTCGCCAATGGTAGACATAGAAAGAAACTTATTAATTCACTGCATCAGGAAGAAGGGGTAATTGAAGGACAGGATGAGCTTAAGCGCTATATCACCAGGTATTATAAGGGGTTGTTCGGGGCTCCGGAGGAAGGTACCTTCTCTCTCGATGAGTCTCGGATTGATGATATACCCCAAGTAACCGGTGAGGAGAATAGCTTTCTTACGGCTCCCTTCACTGAAGAGGAGGTAAGAGCAGTTGTGTTCCAGATGGAACATAATAAAGCACCTGGTCCAGATGGATTCCCCGCAGAGTTTTACCAAAACTTCTGGGATGTCATTAAATCTGACCTGCTAGCTATGTTCGGTGATTTGCATGCCGGACAGCTGGAGCTTTTCAAGTTGAACTTTGGTGAGATTATTTTGTTACCTAAGGTTATCGATGCAGAAAGGATCCAACAGTATAGACCAATCTGCCTCCTTAATGTGTGTTTCAAAATATTTACCAAGGTGGCAACGATCCGTTTGAACTCCGTGGCAGATCATGTGGTGCGCCCTACTCAGACTGCTTTTATGCAGGGTAGGAACATCCTAGACGGGGTAGTTATACTACATGAAACCGTTCATGAGATGCATACGAAAAAGTTGAATGGGGTGATCTTCAAGATCGACTTCGAAAAGGCTTACGACAAGGTTAACTGGGATTTTCTACAGCAAACCTTGCGTATGAAAGGCTTTTCGGAGGAGTGGTGTGCCTGGATCCGTAGCTTTGTCACTGGAGGTAGTGTGGCCATTAAAGTTAATAATGAAACTGGTCATTACTTTCAAACAAAGAAAGGTCTTAGGCAAGGTGACCCGCTTTCACCAATACTATTTAATATAGTAGCGGTCATGATCGATAGAGCCAAACTGGATGGACAGATCGGGGGCGTCATTCCTCATTTGGTTGATGGCGGACTCTCTATTCTCCAGTATGCAGATGACACGATCTTGTTTATGAAACACGACCTTGAGAAAGCTATGAATATGAAGCTGATTTTAACAGCTTTTGAAAAACTTTCTGGTCTAAAGATTAATTTCCATAAGAGTGAGTTGTTCTGCTTCAGGGAGGCTCTGGATTCTGCAACTCAATATGCGGACTTATTCGGATGTGCACAAGGTTCGTTTCCTATAAGGTATCTTGGAATACCAATTCATTATAGGAGATTGACTAATGCCGAATGGAAACATGTTGAGGAGCGCTTCCAAGCTCGCTTAACCAGCTGGAGAGGAAAACTATTATCCCTGGGTGGGAGATTGGTTCTTATCAATTCAGTCCTAACCAATATGGTACTGTATATGATATCCTTCTTTCAGCTGCCAAAAGGTGTCCTTAAAAAATTGGACTATTATCGTTCGCGATTCTTTTGGCAGGGTGATAGTGAGAAAAAGAAATATCGACTGGCTCGATGGGATGTTGTTTGTTGTCCTAAGGATCAGGGTGGACTTGGTATCCACGATCTACGGATTAAAAATTCGGCCCTTCTAGGGAAATGGCTTTTCAAGCTTCTCTCGGAAGAAGGTGTATGGCAAACAATATTAAAGCGAAAATATATCGGTACCAAAACTTTGTCACAGGTGGTTTGGAAACCAGGTGACTCACACTTTTGGGCTGGTCTCATGGCGGCGAAAGCTTCTTTCTTCCGTTTTGGGAAATTCGCTATCAAAGACGGATCACAGATCAGGTTTTGGGAGGATATATGGTTAGGCCATACCACCCTAATGGACCAGTATCCTGCTTTATACAACATTGTTCGTTACAAAGGGGTTACGCTAGCTTCAGTTATGCAATCATCGCCTCCGAATGTGACGTTCAAACGAGATTTAATTGGTACCAGGTTGGTTGCGTGGAACACCCTTCTTGGGCGTTTGGCTGCTATTAACCTTGATCCTGGACCGGATATATTTCGTTGGAATCTACTTCAGAATGGCAAATTCTCGGTGGATTCTATGTATAAAGCTTTGATCCAATCGGATATGCCAGTGGATAGTAATAAAAAACTTTGGAAGATGAAAATGCCACTAAAAACTAAGATTTTCGCGTGGTATGCTCGTCGAGGAGTGATCCTAACCAAAGATAACCTTGTCAAACGCAATTGGCATGGAAGTACGAAGTGTGTTTTTTGTCTACATGATGAGACTATTAAGCATCTTTTCTTCGATTGCAAGGTTGCACGTTCTATTTGGTCAACCATCCAAGTTGCTTCAAATTTATATCCACCACGCTCCGTTGCAAATATATTTGGCAACTGGCTTCATGGTATTGATGATAAATTTAGAACGGTTATTCGGGTGGGAGCGATAGCTGTTTTATGGTCGCTATGGCTGAGTAGAAACGACAAGGTTTTTAATGATAAAAATGTCTCCTTTATGCAGGTAATTTACCGGTGCACAGGTTTGCTCCGTTCGTGATCCATATTACAACGCGTGGAGTATCGCGACCTTTTTATGGAGGTTTCTGCGCAACTGGAGACCACGGCGAGGGACATTTTTACACAACATGGGTGGCATAGGGATCTTCGGATCGGCGGCCCAACGCCATAGGCGATTGGCATGATCTATTGATTTGTAATCTGTCTATGTTTTCTTAGTTCATTTTGGATGATGACTTGATGGCTGTGTGCATCTTGTTATGCAGAGGCCGAGTGTAATACTTTTTTTAAAAGTAATATAAGCCCTTTATAAAAAAAATATAATTATGGGGTTACTTGCGTACATGCTTAATTGTGTGCAACTAAAAGGCCAGGTGTAACCCATGCCCAATTATGAGTTATTTTTTCTAAAAAAAACATTGTGCAAAGAGTCGTATGTAACCATTCATACATTACATGGATGGAGCTGAACTTTTTTTTATGGGAAGGATGGAGCTGAACTAATCTGACATTTTTTTTCCGGGACCAACACGCACTTGATTCTTAAGCCTGGTACTACGGCCCAGCAGCAGCTAGTCCGATTATTACGTCGCTATTATTTTTGGAACGAGGAACACACGACCGGAAATACAATGACCTATATACGTACGAACTACTGAAGTTGACTGAGATTTTGTTAAATCTGGGGCATTATCCAGGAAAAGAGGAAAATAACGAAAAAATAAATAAGAAACAACAAAATGAAAAAAAATATGAAATATGAATCATAGCAATTCATGGGCCGGACCTAAGCCGGCCCGAAAGAGAAGTGTTGGGTGAATCACGTGGGCGAGCCGACCACAAGCTTTGTTCCGTTTGGGTTGCGGCGGACACCCCTTGTCCGGCCCCTCTACACTAGTTCGTTAGTACCCCCAACACGGCTGACCCATTT
Organism: Puccinellia tenuiflora; assembly: GCA_012064385.1. Taxonomy (NCBI): domain Eukaryota; kingdom Viridiplantae; phylum Streptophyta; class Magnoliopsida; order Poales; family Poaceae; genus Puccinellia; species Puccinellia tenuiflora. Next base: position 847,398 of record QRDG01000502.1, on the reverse strand, counting down.
GAGTTTTTTTTCCTACTTTTGATTTGATTTGTTTTAATTATACATAAGGTCGTCAAAATACATAAATAAACTAAAACTAACTTAAGAACTCTAGTAAATCTACGGTTTGGGCTTTCGGTGGCGTACCGCTCATTGTCCTCGTCATCGATCATCACGGCCACGAAATCGCTGGGGCGCTCATGCCGGTGCTAGTGCTGGTGCCGGTGCCGGTGCCTCCTCCTCCAGCGCGGCCGTCTCGGGCACCCAATACCGACGATGATGGCGCGGGCACACATGTGAGAGGTCCACGTATACGTCTCTGGCGCCAGCCACCCTGACGCAGGCGCGACACGGGCGCCCGCATATTCGTAATAAGCTCTCGATTGAATATTCGTAATAAGCACTCGATTGAAGTTGTGCTACGTCAATCAACCTACTGATTGTATTTTCAAATGTGGTTTATTGTTGCAGCAATGGAGTTCTCGATTGAAGTTGTGATACGGCATCGACGTGCTCGTGGAGGATCTTCGACAACTCTATAAATTGGCTCGCTCCTCTCCACCAGCCTCGTCGCATGTTTAATCATTTACTATACTGTAGTTTTCTTATCATGACTTTGCTCGCTCTGCCCAAGTGTTAGGCAGAAAACTCTGGAGTCTTGTCAAGGTTACCGTTAGGGCTTCGGTGGACTCCAAATTCCGGTGAATCTAGAATCAATAGGCTGCTTCTTTTTCAGGCCCCTAATATATTTACCGGTGCTGCGTGCTGAGGTTATCATGCAGTTCAACAACTAGTGGCACACGACAGCTACAGTCGATCTAGACCCGAACGCTATTAATTAGGCTAAACCATCTAGTGAGCTGCATAGCATCTCCATCTGGAAGGTGAGTTGGGGAGCCATCACGCACATCATCATCAGCATGCAATCGCAATACAAAATACGAGTAAATCATATGGAACGCTCATCTTAGAACCCATATCTTTCTTCCACAAAGTAATACATCACGCAGACGTATCTGTCCGTGTCTGTCTACAAAGTCTCCGTGTGTGTCTCGGCACAGCATGCACCATGTATGTATGTCAACTGCAATACGACAAATAATGTAGCGGACGGCCGGGGGAGGTTCACCAATGCGCACTGCACCGCACCCCAGATGCATAAATCCTACACTGCACACGACACACGCACTCTGGTGGGAAGGGCATGCCCATCCTACTACCAGGAGAGGTTCAGGGTCAGAGCGTAGGCAGGGGGAGAGAGAGGGAGAGGAGGGACAAGTCCATGTGAGAAAAGCCCTTGGTTTCCAAACCCTAAACCCCTGGCATCGCAGCCAGTAGGGAATTGAATGCCTTGTGTTTGCTCCTCATAAACTCCACCACACTCACGCCCATGCCTTGCCTGATACCTTCCCTCTCCTCTCATCTCCTCTCCTCTCCTCTCCTCTCCCTGCAGTGTTCAATGAAAGAGATCGAAAGAAATCACGACAACTGGAGCCATGCATGGACATTGAAAGCTTTCTTGAGCGCGGAGGGGGACATCTTCTGGTTGCTGTAAATCATCCTGCATGCGCTCGTTCAGGGCTAGACCAGCTTCCATTCCTTGAGCTCGGCATGCATGTTTGTCTTGCACTGTTCTCTGCCTGCCTGCTGGTGCTGGTTCTTGTTCGGCAGATGCGTGGTGAATTGCTAGAGCAACCCTCGCCAGTTCCACCCAGCTGCACAGTTCGGGGAGGAAGACACTCCCAATCTGGCTATGTACGGAAATACCTTCTAATAAGTCATCGGCGCTATTTGAGGCTAAGCCGTCTGACTCTTCTTCTTTTTTTTGTGGAAAAGCCTTATAACTGTTATAAGATGAGTCATTTAACCAAGGATCTTTCAAAATTAGGATCGTAAAATGACTAGGTTTTGGGTGGACACATTGTTTGGAGACATCGCTTCGCAATTCTAATATACATCACTATATAATATCACAAATCGGAAAAACGTTTCGGTCCATGATGTGCTTTCTACTGCTCCTCCTCTCTAAATATGAGTTTCATATGGGCATTGATTGTGGACAAATGGGAGGCGTGGTCTAACCTGTGTATCACCGATTGATGGATATTCAGGTACATGACACACTTGACACTTTTGTTTGGAAACTAATTAGTTCGGACGGATTTGCAGTAAAATGAAGCTAAGGTAGCATTTAAGATAAAATTTTCATGTGGTTTCTTAATAATAAAGTGTAGCTCATAAAACATAACCTCGCTAAAAGGAGTTTCCAATGATGTACAAAATGCTTTTTGTGTGTATCAGAGGAGGCGGTGGAACATTTATTCATTGCTTGCCCCTTTGCAAAAAATTATATGGAGTGTTGTTTACAGTACATATAATTTTATCCACCAACTAGTATAACCAATATGTTTGGTTATTTTTAAAATAGGATTGACAAAATAACAAAGGCTCATATTCGTATCCCATTTCATCTCTTTGTTGGTCCATATGGAACTGTCGAAACAACCTTGTGTTTAACAGAACAAGGAACTTTCATGTTTTGTAGGTTATCAATATTACGGACCAATGAATTCAGCTATGGGCATTCCTGCTCTGGCCGGATCAACAAAAGCTTATGGTTACTGGGTGTACACGGCTCCTAATGGTCGCTCAGTATATCTTCAGTCGGTCTTCATGGAAGCATATTAACCGCATTAGAGATGCCTAGTTGCTTTATGTTGTCTTTCTTTCGATTGTTGATGTTATAAAATATACAAATAAACGATGATGAACAAAAGGAAGATCAATCAAAGGGGACACAAGATTTTTAACATGAAAAACCCTTTTAATGAGGAAGAGAAAAAACTACTGACGCTAGCCAGCAAATCTTTACTATGACCGGGTGAGGTTACAAATGCCGGGAATTTATAACGTGTGACTTATCCCAAGCGGCGGTTTACAAGATGCATTTATAGTGGTCATGACATAATCTAGATCAGTAATGATCCGTACCGTGGCGAGGCCTTGTTTCGCTCCGTCAGAACTTAGCTGACTTTATATGAATTTGGATCACCAATAAAATAACAGTGGATTCATGTTTCAACCTTATGTAATTTGTGATCTGTAAACTTGATACTTATCAAATCTGCAACAAAAGGTTGTGTGCATCACTTGATGCAGAGCCCGGGGCTATATCCCCATTTAGAAAGAAAAAACTATGCTAATACTCCGAGATAGGGATGTGTAATGCAGGGCATCCGGCTGGTGGATAAACGTGTAGATTGCTCGGGCCGTGCATCCTTTGTCGGCCACGACCCGTCCCCGCCCGCGACCTGCCGCCAACAACGTGTTCGACCGTTTGCATTGTCTGGTTGTGAGGTACGATGGATAGTTCAGATAAGTGTTTTTTTTTTTTGACAATAATATCACATGTTTACCATCGTCTGGCACGTCTGACGGTGATAATAATTGTCTGGTTGCTACACTTCTATACTATTCAAAAACATCAGAAATGGTAATTCGCAAAAAAAAAACATCAGAAATGGTCGAAAGTTTTCCCATAAGATGGAATAGAACAGGGTTGAGATTTTTGTAAAAAGTCATTTAAGACACGTAGCACTTGGATGGGCAACAGCATTCTTCTCCTTGTGCCGAGCAATATCAAAGATCAAATCTGCCTTCCGTTTGTCCAACAGGGTCTTCGCAGGACGTGCGGTGCGCGTACGTACGTAGAGCCCGACAAGGAATCATTTTTTCACGCGTCAGATACAGCGGCAGCACATGCCGGCTCTGGTACAGCCACAGCCAGACAGAGACAGGAGAGGACGCTTCTGCCTGTGTCATGCTCGGTCTCACGCGCGCGGCACGGGGGGAGAGGAACCGCCACGTTGTACGTGAGGCCGCGCTACCGGTACGTACGTACGACCAGATCTCCACAAATCATCGTACGACTCCGTGCGTGATACGGAGTACAAACTTTTCCGAACGGAAATCCCTGTGCTTCTTACCGGCCAACAAAAGGTTCGGGTCGTGCACTTACGTACGGCCGCCTACCAATCCAGCTGTGTGATTTCACTCCAGCTACAGTATAAGTCAGGGTTTGATTCATAGTAGAGGTCGGCCGGTGTGACTAATTATGAATTGAATCAGAATTATTTTAGTTCTCGGCGATCAAGGTCAAGGCCGCCTAAATTTTGGAGGTTGTAGACACTTCTCTTGTGAACACTCGTACTTTTTCTATAATTAAAAGAAAAAAAATCAAATGATAGCACGAGGAGCATATAAAGTGATGCTACCACTAGATATTCCATCGCTCAGTCCTAACCTCTGCATATCTATGAAAAAGAAGAGTAAAAAAAGAAAAGAAACAGGGTGCAATACAAGTAAGTAAACTCGTACCAACACCTACGACTATGGAGGGCGGATCCGCAAACTATGTTGACACATGTTGTCATCTATATGGGATAAAAATACCTCTGACCCCACAACTTCAACCCACTCTTTATAAACCTACTTAAACAAGTCTCTGAACTCTACGCGCTGAATAAACGTTCATAAACAGACCAAAGAAGTACACCGACAAATGAACTGCGTAGAAGTAGACTTTTTACTATAAAAAAACAAATTGTTTATGCATAGTCTAAACGATTAAAATTGATTAAAGGGACTTGAAATGATTGTAAGTTGAGCAGCCTTTTGTAACCAAGAGGAGATTTATAATCGGTGTGCAAATACATGCGACTAGGATTTAAAAGAAAATCCAAGTATGCAACATTAGCAAAAGGCAAAACATCACCAGGACGCAACTAAGATTGACATTTTATGACCGACCTGACAGGATAATCAACAATCAATCCAAACCTCTCCCATCTCAAAAAAAAAAAGAACTCCAAAGCCACAGAAGATCGTCGTACCCAACTCCGGCTACCCCAGATATCTCGCATCCCCCCATTCCTCTCCTCCTCCATGAGCTAGCTAGCTAGAAAGGCCCTTGTTTTCCCTGGCAACACGGAGCAGAACGCATCACCATACATGCATGCGGTGCCTACGCCATGAAGGACACGCACATACTGCTAACCGGCCATTGCTGCAACTGCAATGCTTCCCTGCTGTGTCGCGACAGGAAGAGAATGGCTTCTTTAATTCTGCCACGATCGGGAGATTTGGCTGCTGGGCTCTTTTCTAGCCAAGCACCAACCCTGAAATCTGTGCCGCCATCACAAGGGGAACAAGAGATTTATCACCATGCATGCTCTCTGCGCTAGCCTCGACACTGCAGGCAGGCTGCAGCAACGTACTGTTGCATCCTTACTCTGGCTGTCTCTGAGCTGAGCGCACGCGCGAGGAATGAACTGGAACCTACCTCTGTTCCCCGATCGAGCCTTTTCAGGGCATGTCCACGGCTCGGCGTCGTGATTCTAGGTGAAATTTCACGTTCGAATTCTAATTTCTGTTTTAACTTCTTTCCTGGTTGATTAAGCTTCTAGTAGTATGTTAACACTGACGTGTTTTAAATACAGAAGATGATGTTTTGGCACAATACACATTTTAGTTTGTCATTGACAAAATGTCACGTCTCTATGTCACTAACACGCGGTGCCTGAGACCAAACAAATGGAACGAGGTAAGTGTGCGGTATCTTTTGATAAAATGCAAACATAAGTGTGACATTTTAACAAATGAGTCTAACATTGCATTCCCCCATTCAAATCTAAATCTTTCCCCGGTTGGATACAAAAAAAAAAGATGTTGATGAAATCACAGCGCTAGCTTTAACTTACTTGCACAATTTTCTCCTTTCCTTGCTAAATTTCCACAGAATCTCTATACCATGCAATATTTCTTTCTAATTGCTAAATGAGTACTCAAGCTCCGCGCATAGAAGTTCTTAAACGTGTGCATAAGAGGAAATTAATTTTGCCACATGGGAGCATATGGTCCTACCTTTCGGAAAAAACAGTTTTGAATATCGGAAATTCTGAACAGAAATTTGGTGTGAATATGTAGACATGGTGTGTGTGTGCCCCAAGCAGGGACGGAACCAGAAATATTAATTAAGGGGGGCCAAGTGCATACTAACTAAGTTGGAGGGGGCTATATAGGTAATTTTCAGTAAAATTTAGGCTCGAATCCCATATATTAGCAAGGGGATTCACTAATTTTTTTCACCATGGGGGGAGCCATGGCCCCAGGGCGCCCCCCCCTGGTTCCGTCCCTGGCCCCAAGTTCCACGCAATACCTACATTTTTTACGGGTTGTGAAAAAGACAAAAAAAAAGGTCTCATTAAAAGTTTTTTAGCACCGATATTTGTCTTTTTACACACGACATAAAAATATTGTTTTTCCGTATTCATGAGCCCATAGGATGCTAAGATGTACACGAGATGTTTTTGTACTGAATTTTTGACATCTCAAAGGCATTTAAAATGTTATTTAAAACCGGGAACATATATATGCTCCAGGCCGGTGCCAAAATGCTGCCCCCATGCATGAGAGCAACTCAAGCTCGAGTGGAGATACAACGAGTAAGGTGTGAATGTGGAGGTTCTTGTAGCTCATGCTCAAACGTTGTAGGCTGTCTCAGACTCTCAGTCGTTCCTATCTATACCTCTTATAAAACAAAACCCCACTAAGTGTATTTATTATTTTTCTATCTCAACATGCAAGCTATCCACATCATCCATGCTATTAGCCAATCAATTGTCCATGTCATTTCCATGAATACTTATTAATATACACATCATACATTCCTCCAACCATCTAATAGTTCACATTAACAATATATAATACACACGCAATTTATGTCTATGAAAATTTAGTATATCGACTATGACCAAATGATTTTTGAATATTCATTTAATATGTCATACCTTTTATACCATTTATTTACATGATGTAGTTTCTAAAGTGATACCCGCTGCAACGCGCGGGGTATCTTCTAGTTATCAATATAAGATACGCCGTCTCATGTGTATTCTGGAAAAAAAGAGCAACTGTAGCACATCCCAATTTTTTTTGAGCATGTAGAATTGAGGCCTGACCTCTAAATTTTTTCTTAAGATATGGAGGTTCTGTACAAAGTCAAACATCCTAAACTTAAGACTCTAAACCTATTTTTTATTTATTTCTCATATGGACATTCTTAAACTGATGGTGGTACAGGACATTCTTGGCAAAATATAATCCGTCCATAGCATCTCATGGACAAAGATCCTCTTCTCTGCTAGTTTCCTCGAACCTTCAGGGCCTCTTTGGTTCATAGGAATTGAAAAGCATAGGAATAGAAAAAACGTAGGAATAGAGTGTCATGACATGCGAAATCCTACAGGAACTGAAAACGCAGGAACCAGTTACACTAGTTGTTTGGTTGCAGCACAGGAAAAACGCAGGAATTTTTCATAGAGTGGAGTACAAGTCATACTTGTCATAGACTCATAGGAATTTTTCCATGAGCTCCAACCTCTTGCTAGAATTCCTATGGGATTGTAGTGTAGGAAAGCAATCCATAGGAATTTTGGAGGATTCATTCCTTTGAACCAAATGGATTCCATAGGAAAAATTCCTATGGGTTTGAATCCTACAAAATTCCTATGAAAATCCTTTGAACCAAAGAGGCCCTAAAACTTTATCTTGTTGTTCAGCCCATCCTCCCACTTAACAAGTAAAAATTGCAACCTCCTTCGTCATCAAAGAAATCATTCATTCATCTTTCGATGACGATGAGGAGTTGTCATCAAACTCCAAAATAGTCAACACTTTTGTGTTGAATTCATCACAAAAGAGAGGGAAAGGGAAATAATTGCACCTTCGCACAATTCGTATTGGAGAGTCGGACAATGTGAAGAAACTCCACCTTTGACATTATTATTTTTGTACACATTTATATTCAATGCCAACCTTTATGCGTAATAGGACCATTTTTGTTTCTCATTGACGTGGACTTAGAGTCAACTCTACTTTTGTGGATGCATGTTTGTGTAGGTTTATATCCCTCTCTTTGGCTCGCATGATTCTGAAAAGATAAGACTAGGAAAAACATAACATTTGCTAGTTGGAATTTATGTGCAAAATATAGGATTCGAAAACACGAAAGTTCTGTAAACTTTGGTTTTTTCGTTCGGAAGAATAAAAAACATAGGATAACCGATAAACATTGTCAACTCATAGGCAAACTACCGAAAAAGTATAACCATGATGTTACTATGTCGCTAAAGCGCTCGACGTCGTTCTTTGTGTGTGTAGAAATTCAAGCAAGAAAAGGAGTAGATTTTAAAATTCCTGAGGTTTTTCTTTTAAGTTGAGACCAGAGAGATTTTCCCTCCATTTTCATTGCGCTTCATCTTTCTAAACCATGCATACAGATAAATGGTGATACCAAAAACAGAAAAAAAAATCCTAAGTTTGTTTTTCCACCTTTCCTAGGAACTCAAGAGGCCCCAAACTGATGGGCAAAATATAAACAACATGAATAAGGGTATGTTTGGTTCGAAGGAATTTCATGCAAATTTTGAAGGTTCTTATTACGTGAGATTTCAATAGAACTTGTTTTGGTTTGTAGGATTCTGCTTCGCATGCAGTTTGAAAAGATAAAAAGTCAATTGAGTCCAACGTTAACCTCACAATTTTTTCTTTATTTGAATAACAACTAGACATACACCTATTTATTCTGGGAAGCAAAAGGAAGTGAAGATGGGCCACCACATTGAGAAGAGGTAGAAGTGCATTTCTAGCAACCATTATATTTCATCATTAATGGAGAAAACAACAGGGTCGATCGAAACTTACCTGCATCGACTTCTCCCCGCATTAACTTGAGCGCAAAGGCGTTTTCGTTGGGAGCGCAGAAACGAAACTGGCCCTCTCCGGATCGGAGCAGTAAACGCGTGCTGGGGAGCATCTGGTGCGCGCTTTGCAGTTGCAGGCCGGGACGGGTCGCCGGAGGGTGCGCCATGCCGTACGTCGTGAACGGGCCGTGCTCTGCCCGTCTCGTGGTGCCACCGACGATCTGAACGGCGCGCCAAAGAGGCAAGATCGAAAACTGGGACATGCGTTTCCGTTCATTGTGGGAAATTAAGCAGCTGGACGGATGCATGCCATAGTGCAAAGTTAAATCAACCCAAACCACAACCATTTTCGTAATTGAGTAAACATACAGATCTTTCAAACAGAAGTTGGAAATGCGCACCAAGATACTCCAGTGTACTATATGACGTCGAATTAAACCATGAACAGGGAGTAACGCCCCCGATCGAGTTTGCAAGAAATTAAAGAGACTACATAAAGTCCCCAAAATGTAGCAGGCCGCACAGCCAAGAGGAATGCATGGCAACACATCACCACGTGATCGTAAAGCTCACAAAACAGGAAAAATATATCCAACAAGCTTAATTTCCATCCCGAAAAGATGAACTAGTAGTACTAAGCTACTGGATACTGGATGCACATATAAAATATCCACCAAGCTTAATTTCCATCCCGAAAAGATGAACTAATTAGCATGATTGACTAGATACTGGATGCACATATAAAAACTGGACTAAGCTATCTTGGAAGCAAAAACGACTAATTTCTCCGATGATTGCATGCAGAACGTTGGGCGCACATCGCATGCACTCACTCTAGGTCGGTCCTCGTGAGCGGCCGGAGACATCAGGGCCACCGGCTGCGGCCCACGGCGGACGGCGCCGCCACGACATGCAGGAACGCCGGGTACTGGATCACGTCCTCGAGGAGCCCCTGCGAGAGCACCGGGAACTCGCCCTCGTCCCCGTACCCGTAGCTATCCTCGCCGGCGCAACGGGAGGACATGCCGCCGAACGCGTCGTGCCTGTCCGGCCAAGCCGACGCGGGCTCGGCGATGCGGACGTGGTCGCGCGGCCGCCTGCTGGAGTGGAATCCGTGCACCACGTCCTGCAGCAGCCCCGTCTCCGGCGGGTCTCGCCCCTGCAGGACGCCGGCCCAGTCCCAGCCGTCGTCGTCGTCGTCCGCTCCCGGAGCAGACGATGCCGCCGAGGCCGTCGTGGCGTCTGGCGTCGCGACGGTTGCGGCGGCCGGGAGAGGCGTCGGCGGTGGTGGAGTGGGGGTCGGCGGGGAAGAGGGGTCCGCGTGAGGGTGAGCGTGGGCGTGGCCGTGGCCGGCGTGGTGGAGCAGGACGCAGCCGTGCGGGGAGGAACTCATGAGGTTGTGGAGGATGAAGGTGTTGAGATGCGGCGTCTGCGGCGGGTGCGCCGTCTGCTGGCCCCACGGCCAGTACCCTGCCGGGGACGTCCAGGACTCGGCGGGGGCGACGGGGAAGTTGGTGCGGGCCTTGGCGCCGCGCATGAAGCGCGCGGCGACGTCGTAGGCGCAGGCGGCCTGCTCGGCGGTGTCGTAGGTGCCCAGCCAGCGCCGCGCCTTGGACACGGGGTCGCGGATCTCCGCCGCGAACCTGCCCCACGGCCGGCGCCGCACCCCGCGGTACTGCATGCCCGTCGGAGAGCTGCCGCTGGAGGCCGCGGAGGAGCGCTTGCTCCTGTGGCGGTGGGCGTGAGGGTCGTCCATGCCGTCGATCGATGCTGTGGGATGGCTTTGCGCGCTAGCTGTGTGAGGGCTTGTGCTTGGGGATGGGACTTTGGAGTGTGAGGGGATGATGACCTGCGGGCACGCGGCTTATTATATAGAAGGAGCTAGTGGCAAGGCAAGGAAGGGGACGCGATGATGACTTGTGGCATCGGCCATTGTCTTCTTTCTGTCATTTCTTCCTCCAAGAACAGCCTAGTCTTGATTTTGGAAGAGGTACGGAGTATTACAACATGTAGATTACACCGCATACTAATAATATAACTTGACAAAATGACACATATTTGACTGCACTTGGACACAAATGTTGGTAGGTGGGCTCATGCCTCACATGTCAGTGACACAATAGTGTGTCATTTTGTCATAACCAAACAATGATGTGTTACTTTGTAAAATTTCTGACATACCAACTAAAGAGTAAAGGTGAAGTCAGCGAGCTTCAATGTTAACCACGTCGTCACATATGTCTTGTTGTCGATGGATAGGTCCAATGGTGGAGCCTGACCAAGATCTTAGAATGGACAATGCAAAGCTAAAATTGGGCAAATGGTGAATGTAAGGGCTTGTTTGACACCTATCATTTCATTTCAATTAGAAAGTGACATGACAGGGTTAGCGATAGAAATTGGCATAACATACGATAGGTATTTGTTGGAATTCCAAATGATATGATATGGCCAATTTCATCATAGACAAACATGTTGGGTATGGAATCACATAATTTCATGATTCCGTCTTGAAATGACGGGAGCCAAACGAGGCCTAAGAAGCCTTTTGTGCTAGGTGTGCACTGGGTAACTCGCTCACGCCACAATGTTTAACAAAAATAATGTTTCTAATTCAGTGTAGGCTATTCTTTCTCGCTCTCGTCGCCGCAGTTTAAGTTTTCGATGCCTTTTGGTGACGGGTGAGGAGGAGCGCGATGGGTACCGCACCATTGCACCACCACGGGGACCATGATTTGTGCTCGCCCATCACGCCTGCCGCTACACGTCCTTTTTGTGACCCGCAGCTCGTCACCATCGTGAGTGTCCACCTTGGTCCCACCCGCCCGCTTGTGCAGCCAAATTAGGGTGTGTCGGCCGAGTTCGTTGAGTTCCTCGCCATGCATCAGAAATTTCGCGACGGAGGTGTTTATCGGTATGACATGATGATATAGTTGAGCACATGTGGATAATCAAAAGGAAACCAATATTTTCTTTGGCATGTGCTGTAGTGGAATGAAGTATTTCTTTTTCTTTTCAGAATTTTTATTTGAATGGTTGTTTAAATTACCGTGTTTCAATGTTTAAATTGTTGTTAATTACTTTATGCGTTACAAATTACAATGCAATAGAGATAGAACATGAACAGATAGGTGAAAATAGAATAAATGGAGGAGTGTTGTGAGCTCAACACATTACGAGTGTCACAATTTTGACTGCCGAATAACCGATTTGATCGCTTCGGGACAACCGTCTGATCGATCCGTACGCTTTGTCCAACCATCCCCAAAAGAACAATATTTGGGAGTGTCTGCACAATTTTTGGCCGTGCCGCCGAAGATGATCTTAGTCCGATCATTCAACCACAAACAAGAGGGCACTTGATTTTGACCTTTTTACGAAAACAAAGGGATACAAGCCCTCTCTGCACCGCGAGTCCGCAACTGGTTGTACAGGTACACAGTACTAATAAAGAGCGTGGTGGTTTGTGGAAGAGAAGGTAATTGGCCTGTTCTGATACTGTAATTATTCGGGCTATGAATTGGGGCGCGATCCACGGAGCTGCAGTGGTAGCCGCCCAGCCATGGGCAGGTGGCCAATGGACGCGAGCGATAGCTAGGGGTGGTTAACTGCGTGGGTATTAATCACCTCATCATTTGCTTCTGCATGCCGCCATTAACTTTGTTTCCGCGCCATTCCCGAGTACACTGTTGGGGACCGACCGGGGAAAATAATCCACTGGGAGATTATATTTATATTGTCCAAAGTAGTAGTTCCACATTATACATTCGAGTTCTTGGCAAATTGTCAAGCTAGGATAATTGTTGTGCGCATGAGTATATTTGGATATGGTATTTTTGGTGAGATATACTCTACCCATGTTGCTCACAACTTACACAAACGCGAGATTTGCTGACTTATTTCCGGTATGTACCGGTTATAAGAGCAAATCTTGCACATGCACTAAATTTGGGGGCTTTAAAACTAGTGTGTAGCCTCTTCTTAATATGTCTGATCAGTTTTGAGGGCCAAGAAAAACGTGTTAAGTTGGGGAAATTCACTTCGAAACATGGGAGCGTATACACATGCTACGAGAAAAGTGTTAAAAAATTCTAAACAAAAATTTGGTGTGTCCATGCGTCCATCTCGATATTTATGAGGGCACGCCAATTTTCTCGAAAAACAAAAAAAAATATGGCTTATATAAAAAGACAAAAATATGTCTCGTGAAAAACCTTTATAGCACCAAATTTTGCTTTTTTAGACACTATGCAAGAAAATGATGGTTTTCGTGAAACAACTTTGTGAGCATATAGAATGTCAAGATATACACGTGACATTTTTTGTCCTAATTTCTTGACATTTCAAAATACTTACATTTAGAAAACTTTTAAAAAACATGAGCATATGCTCTCGGGTGTCCAAACACCACCACTGTAAAGTTGGATACCTTATAACTGGGCCTCTATATTTATTTTTGTCATGTGGATCTCATTTATCAGTAGGCAAGAATTATTTTATTTTCCTTTTCTTTCTACACTATTTTCTCCTCCTACTACGTGTGACCCACCCGTCAGTGGGTAAAATGTATTCTTTTTTCCTTGTCTCTCCCGATGCCACCTTGATGAGGAAAGGAGGCCTATTACTTCTACTATTGTACCACTTACATATATTCTGAAGTTTGTATCTTTCTGCGTTCAAGTGCCTCCTAAGGATGAGGTAAAGCCGAATTTTAGAACACCACCAACGTGTTTTAGTTTGGTCAAGAAGCATTGACCAAGTTAAATTGAATTTATATCAATTTTTGTTTAGAGAGTTAGCTCGAAATAGATGTTTAGTTTTATTTTATTTTCGCAAGGTCATGTTGTGGGTCAATTATTATATGTCAGTTTGAGTCAGTGTTAGGGTCGGATAGGGCATGTCCCGCCGAGCTAGGTACGAGTCACATTATAAAAAGGATTTTAACAGCCGCCATGTATCTTTAGACATGAATTTCAAGATTAAAGTTATATATAGTGTGTGGTTTATCCCAGGATGGGTCGTCGTACTGATGTGTTGCTGGTTTGTCATTGCTGATCGTTTTGATCTATTGTTTGTGTCGTGCGTGGGGTTGATAACCATTAATCCAACATTAGTTTATTTAGAGTATACGATCATCTCCCGAGGATCGGTTCCCCTAGTTGTGTTGTTCTTCACCACCGAGAAATATTGGGCCTAAAATCCCTCTAGATCATGTTGATTCTTATCACACCGTCTTCCTCCAGGATACCCTTGGCCAGAACCGTGCACGGCTCCGGTCAGCGACTCTCGTCCTACGCCTGCCCCCCCCCCCCCCCCCCCCCCCCCCCCCAGCCTCCGATTGCCGCAGCACTGAATCAACGTGTCGCCAATGCGGACCACACGCTTGCGACCTCCTCCCTTTTGACCGCTCACACTCGAGGCCTCATCCACCGACAACTGCCACAAGGCGGTTCTAGCTTATTCTAGGCTAGCTGATAACGGTCGTGGGAGGAGTCCATGGCCTCGAATGCTCCATCATTCGGCCTAATGCTCCTTTGCACGGTTGTACAACTTAAAGTGGGCGGTACCACATGTGTGGTTTTGTTAATTGATGATAATCCCTATAGACTAATGTTTGTATTGAGTTATACTTGAAGGATTTGTCCATAATCAATGCTTGAAAACCGTATGTTGGATTCAAGGTTAAAAGAAGAATATCAAGTGATGACCAATGTGATGATTTAAGTTGTGATCCGAATAATGGGCCATGAGAGCGTTGAGCCTATAGTAAGCATGTCTTGAAGAATAAAATGTGTAAGCATTCATGTTTACCTTCAAGGCATCATCATATTGAAGAGTGAAAGGTTAGAGATGGTAACCTAGAGGGGGAATAGTTTTCTACAAATTTTTCGTTTCTTTTCACAAGTTTTAGGCTATGAGGAAAATAAAGTATCCTGACCAACTAGGTGAAACATCCTATATGACGTGATAAGATACTTCAAGCTCGAAGCATTTCACAAAAGTAAGAAAAAGAAAATGAAAGAGCTTAGATAGAAATATATGAGGCACACAGAGAGGAAGATATAAGCATGGTGTTTGTTTCCTTGGGAGGAAACTACATCACCTCTAGAGAGATACATGATAACACGAAGGATACCCGAACGCTGCAAAGGATCACCTTCTTCTCATTGGTCCTCTCCCCACCAAGTAGGAGCTCAATCACTAATGGTAGATCTTAAGGTGAGATCCAAACACCCACAGACTTTCCACGTAGCAAATGCACAAGCCATAAGCTTCATGGTGACACCTTTCGCCTAGTCCCCCTTAAACTGTAAAGAGTAATAAGGTCAAAGAGATAGCTTGGCATGATGCTAAAATCACGAAGTTCATTAATTGGTCAAAAGATAGGGGAAGCTCTTAGCTAGGGTAGCTCCTCTCTCAAAGGATCTCATGAATATCTCTTGGAATGAAGCAGTGGCGGAGCCAGAATTGAGACGAGGGGGGTCGAACATATAAGGTCTAAAATTTTGAAGGCACAAAAGGATGTTTATACAACACACAACAACACAAGAAATGGTCAAGAAGATCCAATTTTCATCATTTATACAATAGAACTACCAAAACCCCGAAAAAACATCTAAATGACTTAAACTAATGTTTGATAGAACTACCAATTTTCATCATTTATACAATAGAACTACCGCCCACGGAAAGCTACACCTTGTTCAATAAGAAACCGCACAACACCCACAACAGCCCTTAAACGAATTTCATAATCAATATGTGATTTCTCCTCTTGACAAGTGATAGCATATGACACACTTTGTTTTTTATTTCTGAAATCTTCACAACTATTTCTTGCATTGTTGTGAATGCTAGTTGGCCCACCCACATGAGACCTGAAATTTTCCGAGGCTTTCTTCCAATTTTTAAACCCCTTTTTTGTGAAAGCATCATGTCCAGATTGTGTTAAAGATTTGAAAAGGAAACAATAAAAACAGAATGCAGCATCCTTCTCCACACTATACTCTAGCCAATCATATTTGGTATACCATACATCTCAAAATCCCCGCCAATCTGGACCAAATTTGGTTTTGGGAAAGTTATGACCAACCAATCGACTCGGGCCTCTCGACAAATATGTCCATCTCATTTTATCTCTGATTTCCGAGGTACCAAATTCATCAATTGGTCTCCTAATTCCAGGATCAGCGATGACATTTGCTAGATCAAACATTTCAGGAACATTTGGTTGTTGAGTATTCTACAAATAGTAAGCAATCAGTGAGCTGTGAGCAATATCCTGCACAAGTACACATCAAAACTAAAGTAAAAACTGAAATTAGAGAGGGAAATTTAACCTCTCCGATGCCGGCAGTCCCGTCTCCACCGAGCTACAGCACTGCCACTCCTTCCTCAGCCTCCCCTGTGGATTCGACTTCCTCAGACGACTGGTCAGACGCGTCCTCTTCCTCCTCTTGCTCCCTTAGCCAAGCTGCCTCCTCTTCGGCGTCCATTAGTGATTCAGTGCGCGACGACGACCGGAAGAGAATGGGGCGGGGCTGGAGAGGAGGCACGGCGGCGGGAGAGGAGGCGTGCCGGGCTGCCGGCGGTTGGCGGGAGAAGAGGCGCGGCGTGGCGGGACGCGGGAGAGGAGGCGCGCCGGCGAGAGAGGACGCGTAGCGTGGCGGGTCGCGAGAGAGGAGGCGCGGCGTGGCGGGAGAGGAGGCATGACGGCCGGCGGGAGAGGAGGCACGGCGTGGCGGGCTGGCGGCGGCCTGCCGTGGCGTGGGGGCGCAGGGGCGAAGCAGAGGGAAAGGAATTAGGGATTCCTGGCTCGTGGTCTCGTGGTGATGAGGCGAGGCTGAGCGGTATTTTCTTTTTCTTTTTCAGCCTTACCGATACGACCTGGGGCTGGTGTTGGGGAGATGAACCCCGGATACCCTAAAGAGGCTCACTCCTTCAAACACCTCATGCCGGCTGAATGATGTCGCCTGCGCTACGCCGGCTAGAGCGGGCCGCCTGCGTCTACTGGACGCAGACGTCCGGCTGGACTAAAGCCGGACCAACCAACTGACAGCTCCGTACCAGTGGGCCAGCCCTGCATAACCGCTCCTGGTGAACAGTACTTCCTGTCGGGCATCCCCTGTACAGAATCATGGCAACGAGCTCCAGCCGGACCAGAGAGTAGATGATGTCATAGGGATAATCCTGTAAATTCCTTGTAACCCAAAACCCTAGCCCGTTGCCTATATAAGGCGGGCTAGAGCCTCCTGCGTAATGCAAGCAATAGAGAGAGGACAGAAGCCAGAAGAAAGTAGGGTCGTCATCAACCTCCAGCCGGCCTGGACTCCCAGCCGGCCGCCACCTGAAAACAGCTCCGGGAGCGCCTTGTAGCCCAAACTCTGTGATCAAGCAATAATAAACAAGAAGAGCAGGACGTAGGGGTGTTACCTCACTACGAGGGCCCTGAACCTGGGTACATCGCGTGTGTTTGCGTGCTTGCTACCCAATCCCGCGCGAACGCCATCGTTGCCTTGCTCCACAAACTTTTCCATCCTTGATGGATATGTCGTTGATGCCACCACGAAATTTGGTGCCCACCGTGGGGCTAGCGGCGAGCGGATCCCGTTCTCGGCGGGACCCCTCTTCAACGACATCGTCATCATCGCCTCGGCGCCGGCTACCTCTCCCGGAGAGGCTCCGGCCGCCAGTCATGGAGCCGTGCTCGGCCTCCCTCGTCCTCTCCTCGAGTCACCGACGTGCTCCTCTGCGCCCGCGTTGGCCCCGCTCCAAGTCATCGCCATGGCCACCGCGGAAACCGCCCAAGACTGGGAATCGAATCGAGGCTTCGTCAACGTCAAAATTGCCTTCCATGCGCCCGCGCGTGCGTCTGCTACTCCACCGGCGTCGTCTGCTGCTCAAGCTTGCCTCCGCACACGACCTCCTCTTCGCGCCCCAGGTCGTCTCGCGCTGCTCCGGCCGTCGGCACGCATCCGCGCCTCCGCACTCAGCCTCTTCTCCGCGTCCGTCCGACTTTGCCTCCGTCTGCGCACGCCAGGTGCGTCCGCGCCCACCGCTCTGCACCCAACACCTCCAACATCGAGCTCCTCCACCTCCATCTGCGTCTGCGCTGCTAACCCGGCGCAGCGCCTGCTCGCCTCCTCGCGCACGAGCCCACGGCGCTACCTCTCTCCCCTGCACCACCTCTCCGTCCGCGTCCGGCCGCTGCCTCTCCGTCCAGGCCAGCTCCTGCGTCCGTTCCAGGCCGCGTCCGCCACATGTGGCCGGCTCCCGCGCCATCGCTTGCTGGTTCCCGCGCCGGCCGGCTCCCGCGTCCGCTCCCGCCAGTGCCAAGCCGGACGCCTTGCAGACCGGACCTGCGCCGGCTGCCCCCAAGCTAGACGACAAGCCGCCCGCGCGTGCTCCTCCGCGTCCATGCCCGGCGAGGCCACGCTGCTCCCGCCGCCTCAGATCGCCTCCACCACGCCTCGAACGCCCGTGCCTCTCCTCCACCGCTGGCTGGCTCCGGCTGCCTGTGCCCGCTCCGGCCGCCGCCCGCTCCAGCCGCATTTGGCCCCACCCGGCCATCCTCCTCGCGCCGCTACCGTTCCGCATCCGCGCGAGCTCCGCGCTCCCTCGCCGGCTTCCACACCTCCGCGACCGCATCCGGCTCCGCCCCGCCGCCGGCTCCAGCTCCTGGCCGCCTCCGGCTGCTCCGCCCGCACGGCGGCCAGCCTTAGCCGCCTGCCGCGCCTGGCCGGCCACCTCCGGCTCCGCCCTCGCCGCTCCGGCCGCTTCCCGATCGAGCTGGCTACCCAGGCAAGAAAAAAAAAGGGGGAGCCGGCCTGGGCCGGCTAAAAAAAAAGGGGGAGTCTGCCGGCAGTGTGGACTTGGACTCCATTTGGCTCCAACTCCACCCGGCAGCCATGCCGGCTGCGATCAATCCGGCTGTCCCTGGCAATTCGGATCCCAGACTGCAACAATTCTTCTATGCCTGCAAAAAACAATAGAAACCGCAGACTTTGTACATTGTAATCTATTGACTGACTTCGTTTCTTGTGTGACCGTCTTTGCATGAACCTGCCAAGGCCCTCCTGCTGGCGCTGCAGGTCCTCGACAGCTTCGGGGGCTAGTGGATCCCCAAGCCGACCGGCTCCTCCAGCTGGCTACCCCTTCGACCGGCTCCATCCGCAGCTGGGTTTTCGGGAACTCGACATCATCATCACCCTCGTCGCGAACCTCGGGAGCACGTCACCGCCATCGCCCACACCGCGAATCTCGGGGGCTGGACATCATCATCACCATCACTCCCAACTTGGAACTCGGAAGCGCAATAGCCGCCAACCGGCAGAAGGCCAAAGACTTCCGGTCCAAGAGACCCAGAGGCAAGCAGCCGCCAAGCCGGCAATCTCATTCACGGGTCTTGCGCATCCGCCGACCCGAAGGACTCTACCACCCCGGCCAAGAGCCCGGGGGCTGCCACGCCGTCAGCCGGCAATCTCATTCCCGGGTCCTGCTTATCCGCCGACCCGGAGGACTCTATCACCCGGGCCAAGAGCCCGGGGGCTGCCACGCCGTCAGCCGGCAATCTCATTCCCGGGTCCTGCGCATCCGCCGACCCGGAGGACTCTACCACCTCGGCCAAGAGCCCGGGGGCTGCCACGCCGTCAGCCGACAATCTCATTCCCGGGTCCTGCGCATCCGCCGACCCGGAGGACTCTACCACCCCGGCCAAGAGCCCGGGGGCTGCCACGCTGTCGTGGGGTTACTCTTTGACTACCCCACGGTGGTGATACCTGGGTCACGCCAAGTCCATCAACCCTATGGCGAGGGCTCAAGGAAGGCCCAAGGAGGACGACGTGCGGCCCAAGATAGTCCACGTTAGGTCATCAGCTTTGTTCATCCTGTAAGTGCCATCGGCACCGTTCACCCGAGACCTAGCCTACCATATAAAGGCTAGGAGGGTCCCTCGTCTAGGGTAACAAGGCATACGCATACGCTCATAGCCGCCATCTCAAACCCTAGCGAGATTGCCATCTCGCCATTGTAGCCACACTCAACATCAATAACCAGACAAGCAGGAAGTAGGGTTTTATCCTCCGGGAGCCTGAACCTGGGTAAACGCCTCGCCTGTTAGCCGTCGTGATCACCAGCGCTCATCTCTCTCCCCTTCAATCAACCCGGGGTACTCAACCCAGGGATTTGCCGAGTCCCAGCCTCGTCACACGCCGTCAGCCGGCAATCTCATTCCCGGGTCCTGCGCATCCGCCGACCCGGAGGACTCTACCACCCCGGCCAAGAGCCCGGGGGCTGCCACACCGTCAGCCGGCAATCTCATTCCCGGGTCCTGCGCATCCGCCGACCCGGAGGACTCTATCACCCCGGCCAAGAGCCCGGGGGCTGCCACGCCGTCGGCCGGCAATATCATTCCCGGGTCCTGCACAGCTGCCGACCCGGAGGACTCTATCACCCCGGCCAATAGCCCGGGGGCTGCCACGCCGTCAGCCGGCAATATCATTCCCGGGTCCTGCGCATCCGCCGACCCGGAGGACTCTATCACCCCGGCCAATAGCCCGGGGGCTGCCACGCCGTCAGCCAGCAATATCATTCCCAGGTCCTGCATAGTTGCCGACCCGGAGGACTCCATCACCCCGGCCAAGAGCCCAAATTCAACTCCAAATTCTGCAGTCGTCTACAATGCCATTCGGCTTCAAGGATTTTCATCCGGCTTCAATTTCAAGGATTTTCATCCGGCCACAACTTTCATCCGGCTTCAAGGATTTTCATCCAGCTTCAAGGATTTTCATCTGGACACATTTTTCATCCGGCTTCAAAGATTTTCATCCGGCTTCAAGGATTTTCATCCGGCTTCAAGGATTTTCATCTGGCCACAACTTTCATCCGGCTTCAAGGATTTTCATCCGGCTTCAAGTTCATCCGGCGTCAAGTTCATCCGGATTCAACTTCGTCCGGCTTTAACTTCGTCCGGCTTCAACTTCGTCTGGCCTCCAGTTCATCCGGCGTCAAGTTCATCCGACGTCAAGTTCATTCGACTTCAAGTTCACCCGGCTTCAACTCCGTCCGGCTTCAAGTTCACCCGGCCTCAAGTTCGTCCGGTTTCAAGTTCATCTGGCGTCAAGTTCGTCCGGCTTCAAGTTCTTCCGGCTTCAAGTTCCTCCGACTTCAACTCCAAGTTTCAGCCGGCTCCAGCTCCAACTCCAGCATCTCATCCACAACAACCAAGACAAGGGGAAGATCGCGAAGTCTTCCCAGCAAGCTAGCAAGACTTCACGATCTCGGGGGCTAGTGTCGGGGGAATGACCCCCGGGTATACCAAAATACACGACTCGACAAAAGAACAAGAAAAGCAAACCACGAAGATCAAGCAAGCTGTTGGCTGGAGGCTCCAGGCAGCCCGTCCGGCTGGAGGATCCAGGCAGCCCGTCCGGCTGGAGGCTCCAGGCTGCCCTAAGTAGTACTAGTTGGGCCTAATGGGCCACCCCTTTGTCCCCTGGGCATCCCCTTTATAAGGTGCACCAGGGAGCCCTTGAGAGGAACTTGGAAAGGAAACCCTAGATAGATATTTGGGAGGTGGAGGCTCTTCTCATCCCCACCTACCCCTTCTTCTTCCTCTAGCTAGAGATAGAGAAACACAGCTCAAGGAGCAACCATGTAGCCTGAGATCTATGCCATGATATACATCAGACATGCAGGACGTAGGGGTGTTACCTCCATAAGAGGGCCCCGAACCTGGGTGCATCGCGTGTTCTTGCCGTGCTTGTGCCCAATCCCGCCGGAACGCCATCGCCGCCTTGCTCCACAAACTTTCCCATCTCTGATGGGTATGCCGTGCTATCCACCACGACAGCTGGGTAACAATTCCTGCTTTTGATTTAAAAAAAAATCCTGCTTTTGGTCAGCCAGGTCGGCCGACCAGGCTCGACCCCCTAGTGGCGCCGCCGTTGGAATGAAGCATCTGTGATGGTTGATGGGGAGAGTCACAGAGAGGAAAGGGGATCGCAGATCTAAAGTTGGAAATGAATGCTTTAACTAATGATGAAGGGGTAAGACAGTTATATATGCTTGAACTAAGTCGATGATTGTATGCTTGATTCATTATTTAATAGTTAGTTAAGTGACTGTGCATTGTAGAGGATCATGTGCAACTATAGATGTCGGGATTTGCAACCAACTGGTCGCACATTCTTGTCTTGAGTCACATAATTTCTATGCACATAGAGCCTTGCAAAAAAAAAGGTAAACTAGACTTGACACTGTGCAAGTCAGTCGGCAATTTTTTGTCGGGATATGGAGAATAGCAATTGAAACTGTATGTACTGTCTACACATAATATAAACCCAAAGAATACAAGTACAAATTGGTGTATAGATCGACAATAGCGTGAAATCACAAATTTGATCCATTTTATAAAGTTGGTCAAAATCTCACTCTACTATTTTAGCCAATTCAAACCCTTTTGCTCAAACGTGATCCCTCCGGCATTGTACTTTGCTATGTCAGGGTCACATACCTCGGTCAGAGGGAAAACTTAGACCTCGTTGGGCACCCCTCATTGCATTTCATTTGGTTGAAATGAAATGAAATGATTTCTAGAGGAATGGCACGTTAAGCATGGATTCTCAATTAAATTGTATGATTCCGATCCGAAATGATAGAGCACCGAACGAACTCTTATCGTTTTTATGATCGGACCAGGAAGCTTGATGGCCAGGATCAACAGCATGATTATTTTTTAGCTGGACATTTTGAAAAGGGTCATTTTTTCCGATTCTCGCCCGACGATATATACTCAGCTAGCGGAGCCGAGGCGAAGAAACATACAGTACTGAGTTAGCCGCACTCGGGGTAGCCAGGCATAACCAGAAAGAGAGAGGCTTTTGGCAGAGGTAGGCATATCACCTTTTTCAGGCTTCCGATCGTGCATGGAGACAAGGCCCCGATCTTCTTGTCCCCCCGCCCGCCGTCGCCCTTCCCCATGCACGGCGGCGGCGCAGGGAGAGAATGAGAAGCATGCTCTCCAGCTAGCTTCAGCAGCGTATGCATGGCCGCATGCGTGCATCCCCATGCCATGGCATTGGCATATGCAGCAACAAGGAGAAGACTCCAAGCCCTCCATTAAAGAGGCGGGCGGAGACAAGAGCCCGCGGGCGCAGGATCGAGGAAGGAGAAAGGCTTCCTGCAGCCCGTGCATGCGCGCTGCGTGCGTGCGTGCGAGCGTCTGCCGCTGCCGCTGCTGGGTAGCGTAGTGTAGCTAGCTGGGGTGTAGCCATGGCGTCTACGGTTCTACTTCTACTGCTACTTTGTGTTACAGTAAACTCGTCGTGCTGACGGGGCTGGTGTGCGTGCACGCAGCCGTGAGCCATGGAGTTGCAGGCAGGCCGGCATCTAGGGTTGACCCTTGCCACCCAAGTGATGTCTCTCGATTCATATCTTGGTTCGTCCGTGCATGCACGGCATGATCTGCAAACGTACTGCACGCGCACATCTACTTAGCAGAGTACGTACGTGCATGCAGTCTTTTGCAGACTGCAGCGTTTTGCATGCAGCATATGGATCGACTTTGTGGGAACCTGTCCAAAATCCAAATGCATGCTTTGCGTTGGATATGCCGCATGAGAGCATCTCGACCGCACCCCCAAAGCTTATTTGGAGCGTGCCGAACAAAAACAGTCCCAAACGGATTCTAAAAAATCAAAAATAAAACATTTCAAAAAATTTAGAAAACGATTGGCAACAAACATGTCCAAGTATTCTACATATGTTTTAACCATGTACTCAACTCATTACAGCTCCCTGCAACGATTTATGCATAGATTCGCTGGTTTGTGCAAAAACAATTTTCAGTCACTCGTTTGCGCAACGATTTCCCCAAGAGTTGTTGGTTTATGCAATGTGCTTATGTGCTTATGTTGTGGGTTGATATGTTTAATGTGTTGATTGTAGTGTTGTGTGTTGATGTGTGCTCATTGAGGTGGTAAAATCGCCAGACTCAAAAAGGGTTGAGCAGATC